>OZ025871.1:6123212-6325712 GCA_964019415.1 Ianthella basta | reverse complement strand
AAACGGGAGGAAGGAGGTCCAGAGGGAGGACAAAATACGTAGCGATGGAGTGGGAATTAAAACTTACCACACACTGCCTTTAATGCCCTGTATCTCTGGTTCTCTGAATGCTGATTATGCATGCAGTGAGGTTAGCTGTTGTGTTCTTCTTCGGTAGTCCTTGCGCAATTATAGGGTGTTGGGCACTAGTTTAACCAATTGAAAGGTGTCAGTGCGACGCAGTCCAACAAAAGATTGAGGTGGTTAGCCTCAAGCAGGCCTTCCCTGGGCCAGAGGTGTGGCAAGTCCTGTTTACAATCCTCACAGGCCCAGGAAATACGCTGTAGGATGGTTGATGGCAGCAGGGGAAACGACACGCTGCAACAGAGGGCGATCCAACTTCATTCGCTGCGAACTTCCGTAAGTCACCGTGAGAAGTGGCACTGACTGATGACAAGAAACCAAAACGCTGTCGATACCTCTACATTGTGGTATATTTCAATGACAGACAACGTACGAGCTCTGAGTGGCACTATTTCTCTTGTCCCTTGCGACCGCGCGTGGCCTCCCGCCATTTTAATGACGTCATAAACAGCGGCTAACATACCTCGTCACAAGGCCATAAAATGGCATGTCAAAATCACGCTACATTCACGTAGCAGACACAAAACACCATAACATGCTGCATACATCGAAGGGAAAGTTACAAGATGCATGTGTTGGACATGACTAGATTGAAGGATGTGGACAAGGTGACTGAGTGATAACCTCTGGAGCTATCATGTCCTATACCTCTGGTTTCAGAGGCACTACTGAAGTCTCAACTTCAACAACAACTTCTAAATGCAGAAAAATTAACTGTTATCTTCAGCAAGACCATACATAGAGGAGACAACTACAGATAATCAGACATATGAAAATGCACTCATTAGAGGGTGGAGAGAAAGGACATAACAGAATTGCATGATTACTTTCTGCCAAAGTTAATAGACTCTTACTCAGTGAAGTGCTAGGGTCGCAGTGCTAGCGTCACACCTCACAGTCCTGGTGCCCAAGGACTATGCTGATCTGAGGAGCCCAAGTCAGTACAGATTTTCCAAAGTGCTGCTTTTACTCCTGTTCTTCTGATTACAAAAGACCTAGGCCAGATCATGGTGATGAACTTGGCTGGTGTACCAAACTGGTTGCAGTAGGAAGCCATTCCATGCACTGCATCTCTGTTGTGTCCACTGTTACATACTACAGCCTTACATCGTCACAAGCCAAGTGCTAGTGGATGATATAAGTGCAGAATGGAGATGCAGCAGCAGGCTAAGCAAGTTTAGAAGGAGCAGTCAGCTTACAGCCTAAAGTTGGTACAGTTCTAGCCTATTTGGCCAACTTTTAAACTACTGTATTACAAACTTTGCAACTGTTAAGTATACACCTTGCAGAGACTGTTCTTTACCATCTTAGCAGCTGACTTAGACTATCATCCCGGCTTAGTAGCAGACTTAAGTAATCATATAAAGCTACATAAATTATCTATGTATATGCAAGCAAACACTTTTAGTCTTATCTATCCATTTTAATAGCGTTCCGGACTGTTACTACCACTAGACCAATACATTGCTGCTCCTAACTTTCAAAGGACTCAGAAAGTCATGTGAATGTGCACTAGCTCACAACAGAAGCCTTCTTCTGCAACAAGGCAGGCAAAATTGCAATGACTGGCAGTAGAGGTCCATGCTGTTCCCAGGGAGCACATTCCAAATGAGAGTCTTGAGAGTTGTACTAGACACTGCAAATATTGCTTGCTGTGAAGATTAGTGCAGGCCCATTATGTAATTACACACCAGCTACCACCATGGGTAAATCAGTCTGCAGGCCACAAGTGCACACATGGCTTCAGTATGTCCACTGTTGTTGGTTTGAGTGAAGTATGCTGTTCACATTCTAAATAGAGTGCTGGACTGAACACAGCAAGGTAGTCAGTGCACAAGTGGTCAAAAGTGTACTGTGAATGTTTAGCAAAAGGTGCACACATGGATCCACTCTATCAGAAGCCAGCTAATTGGCCATGCACAAGTCATGCTTTCTTTGTTACCTTCATGTGCAATGATAACAAGCAGTGCAAATTGTGACATTAGAGACATATAGATTTGTGTAATTTGACCTATGCGTAACCCGTAACGTGTGGGAAAGTCACGTGCGCGACCGCAAACTGCAAGTCTCCGGTACGCACTACACGCTTTTAACCTGTAGACCAGCTTCTACGCGTATACAATTTACCTGTGCGTGTACATGGCGGATAACACAGCGTTCCCACGTACCGTCTTTTTTATAGTACAGCCTAACCTCTGTTCCGACACCTCGATTGGAGAAAGCGCTTTCAGGTCCCTTCTGCAACTTATTCAGCTGTTTTTTTAAAGAAGACTTGGAACATGCCTCTATTTTGGTGGCCAGAGCTAATGCACAACCTGGCTCTCGCCCGTGAAGTGATCTCCTGCCGTCGCAGCAAGCTTCATGACTGGGCAGATATAGCGGCACCACCATAACAAACAGTTCTTATCATTCACAATATCACACATCTACATCTAAACTTTCTGTACACAACTACCCCATCATTAACAGACACTGCATTCATATAAGTCAGAAGTATACATGTAACTAGAGCTGATTGCAACACACTGATGAAACACAGAATACCCTCCACACCAATCAGTGCTCACACCTATTTGCTCAGTGTGACATTCACACTGAAATCAGTATTCACACCATTTCCGATCAGTTAAGAGAAGTAATTCATCCACACAAGGATAAAAGCAAAGTCCACAGCTACCCTGGATACAGGATATCCTAGCAGCATGTTGTGTACAGTGGGAGGACCTCCTCAAACAATAAGCAAACAAGTTTAATGTACTGTGAAGTAGAATGTGCCACCCAAAAACAATCCCACCAGGTTATATTAGCTGTGTACTACGTATGTAAATACAAATCCTCAAAGTAGAGTACCAAATAGGCAGAATGTACTGTAAAATGCTTAGTCTCTTACAAACCATGCCCAATAAATGGCATGTGTGTACAACCATGCGGTATCTTGCAACTGCATGGTTGGAGCGAACACTACACTGACAACGGATGTGTTCACAGTGGCAACCAACATGTACAAAGAGTGGACCACACCCACCTGACTACTAGTGCCTGGCTTTGAACAACTACATGCAGTAATAGTGAAAGAGCGAGAACATTGCAGCATGCTAACTTCCTAAGCAGCTGTGCTTTTGCCACTTGGCCAATATACAATGTGTTTGGGCTACTTTATATTATGCTTTTATATTATGTGTGTATCATATCATATGAATAGACAGTACTTTGATAGCTACGTCACAGACCATCAACATGGAGACACGACAACAGAAGCCATACTTCCTGTGGCAAGATATGCTCTTACACAATTGGTTACATTCAATGGAAGCACGACTTTGACAAGTTTGGTATTTGAATCCAGAATTAAAGAAAAGAAATAAATGGTCCTTGCTTATTTCAATATAGTCCAGCTGGGTGCAGGTGTGACAAGGATGCAGAAGAGAGAGTGCACATAGAGATGCATACGGTTGACATACCTCCAATGGATTGGTGATGTCCACACACTGAAGCTCTTTCACATGTTCAAAGATCCTCACTACATCACACAGAACATCAAGTGGGAAACCCTTAAAAGAGATGCTCTCCCTGAATTCTTGTGCATTATCACCTACAGAAGAAATGGATATGACACACAACTGGAAACAGCATACAACCATATGCATGAATGGCAACAGACTGTACAGCTCAGCTGAATGCAGTTCATAATACAGTAGGAAGTCACTTATCTGAACATGTTGGGGCTGGATGGTGTTTGGATAATCAAAATGTTTGATTAATTGAAGTTATCAACACTCACTGACAATACATTACAATTTGCATATAAAAATTAATTTCGATGTAGCTGTAACTGAATTGTGTACATACAAGTAACAGTTGAAGTAATCATTAATGTGGCCTGTCTTTGATTCTTTGCTCCCTTTTGGGAAGTCTCTAATAAAAGCCCATTGGGTATACCCATAGTTCCCATGGGTACACTGAGTTGTTGCTTGAGGTATATACATACGTATGTGAGCACTGTCTGCAGTGATTGGCAGGCAGTTTTTGCAAGTGAGACAGTTGGAGGAGTGACCACTCCTCTTCAATCTGTGAATGCTTGCTAGCCTTCTGAATGGCTAGCACATTCTCTTCACTCTTCATGACATCGTGAACAGTGGATTTTCCAACATCGTACTCGCCCACGATACTCTGCAAGGCCCTTCTACCTTTAACAAGCTGGCACATCTTCCCCTTGTTGTCTATAGTTAACACCACTCATATTCTCTTACAACTAGTGCTTGTCATAACACATAACAGGAGCCACGGGGCGAATTCTCAAAAACAGACAGGACACATGACAGAATTAACACAGTGTTCTCACACAATATGTATGTATAATGGCTAGGCGAAAACATCAGGAAATCTACAGTAAAAAAGGATTCCATTGCACCACACTCAAGCACTGGCTGAATTTTCAAGTAACTACACTATTCCAACTTCCTGCCTAAACATCTACACAGCAGTGCCCTCTCTCCTTCCCCACCTTCATTACTCCCATATTCTCCCAATTCATATTCATGCACTTCCCACTTTGTCAATGCATTGTCCAATATCTTCAAATTCAATTGTTTGGAGGTACTCTTCACTGTTTGTGACTAACACCTTGTCATCCGCAATAGCAAGACATCAGCAATCTCATCCCCCAATCTCATACCATTTCAGACTGCTGGACTATTTCAAATTCTCAAATACTTGGTTTGCCCCATGAGCTTTCTCTGTTGATGGTCTGCTTGAATCCCTTGAGCTGGTGGGCATGACTAACACCAAGAAAATGATCCGAGGTTTGTGCTGTGCAATGACTGGCCCTTCATTGATGAATGTGCACAGTCTCCCAGCATTAGTTTATACAGTACGTAAGTACTGACATGACATAATCTTCAGATGCATCTTACTCTGTGGCCACACCCGTATTTCACTTTGTGGTCTGAACACCTGCCTTTGGTTCATTCTGCATTTAACCTGGGGAATTTTCTGCAGTGTGACCTTTCAGACACAAATAAATACAGCAGTGAACAAGATAAGTAATAATGGCATAATACATCCAATGGCTGAATATCTGGCATGCCTTGCTGTAACTAATAGTTAAGTGCCATTCAAGAGGTATAATTATGCAGCTGGATATGGATTTAGAGCCAGGGTACTAGGTGGTATGTGTCACAGATATTCATTAGACAGCATATCAGTGCCATAGATGTTAAACTATCGTACATTGTATAGTGAATCACACTTTACCAGCTCATCACAAAACAGAAGAGGCTAATAACTGTAATGTTCTGTCATCAGGTAAATCTGGACATAGTGTACATATCATGTGACTGGCCATATGTAAGATTGTCTGACAAAATGACCAGTTGAAGCATCCTCCACCACAGTCAGAGCAATCATTGGCATTAGCTGGCACGAGTTCTAGTGTAACACTACAGTGCTGTGTTACTGTGTCTTGCACGTGAGCATCCATGTTATGACATTAAATGATGTAACTGCTTTTAATAATACAGTCTCCACTACATGTAAGTGAAGAGAAGTGTGTTGCATGACAGGAGATCTACTGTGGTCGCATACAGGGTAGCAGCACCGCAGATTGTGATGAGATATACTAAACACTTTATATTTACATTGGTAGATACACTAGTGTAATACAGTGTCAGATACTGTCGTGAGCTTTAGCGATACAGCACCTGATTGAAAAGAAGGCCAATTATCAATCCACCATTTCCACATTTGAGAAACTAGCAGCAGAACTACTGTTAAGAATACTAGTCATTTGACATGGCCGAGGTGTGACAAGGGCAAACAGGACTAGTATCTAATGGTTCTCCTGTGGTATTCAACCTGCAGGGAATACCAATTTAAAGCATCCTACACAATTATATATACATCAATTACATAGCTGCAATCATTATTCTGACATTAAGAAATTTGCCTAAAACCAATAGCATGTGTTTCTGTACGATTAATTGATGATCAAGCTGGAAATATTAGCGTTAGACCATGTCCAATCATTCTTGGAAGCAGTGTGACACAATTTCACGGCTGTTTTGAGTTGGCAACTTAGTCTTTACATGGAAACTGGGAACCGGAACCGGACTGGCCGATGGAAGGAAGGGACTAAGGCGTTTTTAGCCTTTTCCCTCTTGATTGCAGACAAAATCACCACAAGATCTTAATAGAACAGTGGAATTGGTAGTGGGCAATGTGCCTTTTAGGTTAAAAGCTTTGATTATGCCTTACATTGCGTACGACTTTGGCATACACTTGTTTCTGTTAACTGCTTGTAGCGCGTCTCTCGAAGTTTTCCTGGCATAATGACTAACATGAGAAGATAGGCCATCCATCGTACAACATCATACTTGTGCAACTGTTCTGCTGCCTTTTTCCTACCACCCGCAGCAAATATTCTATGTCAATGTATTGTATGCCGCATACACCATGGTCTGTGCGGTACTACTTACCATTGAGCTCAAATATTGTCACAGCAGTTAAGAATGCCAATGGAATCATCCCAAATGAGCACTATCCAGCAATACAAGGGTAACGTTGCAGTGAATCACTGTAACGTTGCACTGAAAAACCCGTTTAGCGTATAGCGAGAAATCGCTGTATAATTAATGTACGTATCGTCGTACAAGGGCCGTGAGCTCAGATAATGTGGTAGCACTTCATAATGCAAACTGCTGCTCCTTTGGGACGACTCCATAGGCATTCTGAACTGCTGTGGCATTATTAGAGCTCACTGGGAAGTTGTACTACGCAGTCCAGGGCACATGCGCAGAATAGCTTATCTGCTCCTAAAGCAGGTGGTAGGAAAAAGGCAGCAAATGTGTAGACATGTTCCGGAGGTATTTCTGCCAGTTGGTTTCGCCATGCCGTGCAGATTTGACCTACACCATCCCTACATCTGTGCTTGTTTTTGTGGAAGACATTTTTACATCCCTTTGACTAAATTGCAGGAAGCACTTTGCATATTCCTGTACTGCTAGTATAGAATGACATGCAGGAGTGTAATTGGATGACATTAAGGTAGCAGTGAAATGCGAAATATATGTGACGAAAGTGGACAGGTGCTGTGTGAGGAGGAAAAGGTTAGGAAAAGGTGGAAAGAGTACTTTGCATTGCTGTTGCAGGGTGAAGGAGTCCAACAAAATGAACACATAGATGCAAGTGGAGAGGAGTAACAAGTAGAGGGGAATAGACACGAGAGGATAAGTTTGGAAGAAGTGTGCACAAGCATCTGGAGACTGAGGAATAGGAAAGCACCAAGAGTATGTGGAAACAACTGTCTGTTCGGTAGTTCTCATGGTGTATACTTATCTCTCCAATCATGTTGCTGTAGGCCAATGTATTAGGTAAGCTCAAAGACTTGCATCCTAGAATTCATTATTTAAAGTGCCACTGACATGCAAAATTTTTATTTCATTAAAAGAAAGTGTATTACTAGTGAAGAAGATCCGCGGGTCTTTTAAGTGCATATGGTCCCTACATTGGGGAGAAATTGAAGGTCAAAGTTTCAAAAATGTGTTATTGTTTAATCGTTGACGTCATCTAAAGTTAGCTTCCGGGAAATTTCTGTGACGTCACAAGGGGAACGGAAGTGGGGAGTTGCTAGATGGCTGAAGGTAGCGACGTCGTTGAAGTTAGCCTCTCCTGCGACGATTCGTCGTATGACGAACGTAATCCGAGTGGTAACGACAGCGAAGACAATGTTTACAGCGGAAGTGATGGCGGGGAAGACAGCGACGGCAGTACAGACGCGCTGGGAATGGAGCCTTACCAGTTCGAACCCGTTGGGAACATCGGCGGCTCAGAGGACGAACGTAGCTCGGAAGAAGATGAGGAAGAGGCTGAATGGAGACTTAACAACACCAACTGGTGCGCAAATGAAGTCAGAGTATCTTTCGCGTGTTTCTTAAGTACCTTGAATGCCATGTTGGCTACATAGCTACGTTCACTTGCGTAGGTGTGAGTGCGGGAATTGCGAAGTGATGCCTACAGCAAAGGAGAGTATATGCTGTAGGGAGATGACACAGATTGAGAACAAATTGCAGGAGTCCGATATTAGTAATGTAAGCTGCATCACAGAGCATGAAGGCTTCCAGTCAGTGTGCCTGGACCGATGGGTGTTACAGACTGCAGCATCTCAGACTCGCCAGGAGCATGGAAGGCATGCTATAAGTGGACCTGCACATAAGTTAGTGCATAAAGGTAATATGGCTATGTTACATTTTAGATTTAGTAATATCCTTCTTTCCTACCCAGAACCCTTCGCCACATGGCTTATTGTCAACTGGCAAGGTGGTGCTGGGGATATCTTGGCCGGGAAGTACGTGTTGTGTTACCCTCATGTGCAGTTAGTAGAATACGGTTAACTTTTCCTTCTGACAGCTATGTTGGTTTTAAAGTTTAATTGCAATGCTACTCTCTTTTTAGCTACAATATTATTGTCGTCTACTGCGAACTGAAGCGAGTGCGGTGTTCTTTTATGGCATCCGCTTTAGTAGGTCGTTCGAACTGGCTGCACAGTGATGGTGGATGTTCTGAGCCTGAGGGGTGAACGTCATCTGACAAACACAAACTGATGGCTTCTTCCAATAAAGAGTCAACATAACCTAGCTATGGGAAAAGACAAGTTATGATAAAGTACATAATATGTGTTGGCTAGTAAATTGCATGAAACTATCCACTCACCAAATGTTTGGTCAACCTTAACTTCACGCACCGCATATCCTCCCTGCTTGTATTTGGGAAAACAAACTTTGTAACGTTTCTCTCCAGCAAGTGTCTCCGCTTGTGCTCTGCTTGAGTTTTCATTAAAGTGCAAAGCTGCCAGTAGTAACCTATATAAATATGTGAACCATTACATAGAACAGTAATGCTATACTATGGCTATACTGCCATACCTGCAGGCCATCCCCTCGTAACTGAACACAAGCAACTTTGGCGCAAAGTGGGTTATCACACTGTGGTATCCTTCAACGCAACTGGTTTGATACTGTGATGATAGCTTTCTAATGTCGGTCACCAGTGCAGGTTTGGTTAGTAGTGTGTACACCTAATCATACGCCTTTGTTCCTGAAAGTGAAACATCCTATGTAAATTTACTACATGTATACTTATGGAATTGAGCTGCTGGTATTTGATGAAATTACCTGGTTTCAACCACTTGACTGCTTCGCCCCACTTCCGTTTGTATTTGCCATGAAGGCACTTTGGAAAGAGCTTCCCATGTTTTGTATGCCTATTACGGATGTGGTTGACCACAGACAGCCATTTTGCTGCGATGATGTCACCATTGCCATCCATAGTTGACGAAGCACACCAATAGAGATGGTTGATGATGCTTCGGATCCATTCACCAACCAATGCACAATCCCTCTCCTTCGACAGAGCAACCAGTTTTTTCTTCAAGCCTGTATAGTAGAAGTGATATGTCAAACACTAACTCAGAGTTACAGTGTGCAAACAAGTGTATTTGTGTTCCAGTGTGTATATTATGGTTGCCATGTACATACCTTTTGCTATGTGCCACACATCAAACACATGTTTAGTTCCAGGCATTTCTGTCCTCATCCACTTTCCAATGGACCTGTGCCGATCTGTAACTAAGGTACCTATTGAGAGATCTTCCCCCAACAGGTAGTTCATGCTGCGGGCAAGGCCTTCCAGTTCCATGTGGTAACTCCCTCCAACCTCATTACTCTGCAAGAGTATTTATAGTGTATGGGCTGCAATAATAAGGTCAAATAAAAAATCTTGCTTTATTAATTTACCTGGACAAGCTGAATATCCACAACCTTTCCTTGGTCCAAGTCAATAATGCTGTATGATCCAAACTTGGCACTATGCCCAGGACTATCTGCCCTTCCATCACCTCCAAGGCACAGTGGCAAGCCTCTCTTCTGAGCCTCAGCAATAAGCGCTGCCTGCCGCTTCTCCCACACTCTTGATACTGCTGGCAATAAAAAGTATGACTGATGCCGAAAGAAGGTTCGCTGTGTTATTGTTGGAACTGAAAGGAAGTCTAGCACTCGTAGAACTTGTGTTGGAGATGCTCCAGCAAAGAGAATGGATGCTGACAGGTGCAAATTCCCTGCGGGTGTTTTCCGTTTACCGATGAGTGGCTGGCTGTTCCAGACTTGTGAATATCCACATGAAGTACACAACTGCTTGACAGACAAAAAGGTACCTATCTCTTTCGTGCTGATAGTGCAGGGAGATAAGCACTTTTTACATGCCTTAAACAGTTCCATCAGTGCTGAAAAGAACACTATGAACTTGGCCTCCTTCATAGTGCCAATTGTTAGAGTGTATTTGCATCTGAAATTGACAATGTAACAACCAAAATTCTATAACATACTGTAACAGACAATGAGTGTGTGTGCGTGCACTGGACAAAGTTGGCTGATGTACCACTTGTACTTACATATCATCATCTTCGCCAGCATCATCATCATCCTTTGCAATATTTCCAGAATCCTCCAGCCACTTAAAGCTAACTTCATCTGTGACTTCATCCAATGACTGAGCCAGGTTGTCTGCTATCTGGTCTTGTGGCAGATTGACCTCATCCTCTTCCCATGACTCATCACTTTGGTTGGGAGTTGAAGTAACTAGTGGAATGAGGTCACACTGGACACCCACTTCCACACCAGACCCAGGGAGGCAAACATTGACTCCTGCATTGGAAGCACACATGCACCTTTGTGGATTTGCTGCATGCATGTGGGGGCATGTGCATGAGTATGTTATACTTACCCTTATTACGTGTTGAGGGCAAAACTCTTGCTTGTACGCGTTTTGAACTGGTATTGGCAACTGCCTGGCAAGCCACACTAGAGGTGCTGGCATGCTGATATAGATCACGATCATTGGCTTTCATGTCATCCATCTCCTCCAGAATCTTTCCGATGAAATGATATATAGACAAGTTCTTACTGTGACTCACATATTAATTATATATATAACTGCCCTATAAGTGTACATGTACATAGCCCACCTGAGCCCTCTCTCTCTTTATGGTAGCTGATCGGCTGTGTGAGGCACGTGCACATGTGCTCAAACCAACATGTGATTGGGCTGGGGGATAGTGGATAGATCCAGCTGCCCATTCCATTGATTTTGCTCTTACATCAGCTGCCTTTGGGAAGAGAGATGGAACTGCAGAATCCTTCAGCTTTCTCCGTTTTGCAGGTAGCCCCAATTCTGCTGTAAGGACAGTGCTGGGCTCAAAACAGTCCTTAGTGAAGTGCAAGCTGCACAAGACCGAATGATCGCTTGGTCCTGCCCAGTCCACTCTGGTTTTGGCCACTTCCTTCGACCATTGTGCCTGTCTCTCAGGATTGTTGGGAAATTTGAACAAGCTGAACTCTCCATCACTTCCCCTATCGCATCCAGCAGCTACACAGCGCTTAGGCATGGTGCTGCTGACGATTTCAGAACGATTCTACGTCGAGTAGCGAACGAACACGGCGGTATTTCGCTTTATATCACATATTACGCTACGATAGCGTTCCCCTTGTGACGTCATCAACAAAATGGCCGATTTTCGGAATCCGGTTCACCGGAAGTTGCGTATAATCGCGGATTTTCTCCCACTTGCGCGTAATTGTACCAGTTTAGACTATCACCAATGGTCCTAACTCATCAGACTGCATCCATTAATCAAATAAAAATTTTGCATGTCAGTGGCACTTTAAATAAAGTATAATTTAGCTTCATTGCATCCTCAGTCTCCACTATGTGAAACACTACAGCAAAAATCACTGCACTTTGCACTGGCACTGGCGCATATGAATAATAACAGCCAACTATTACTCTATCAATGACAAACACAGTTCACTTGTTGATCCATAACTGGTTTTAGCAATGTTTACGTTTAGTCTTGCAACTGCTCAAATAAATTAGTTAGTACTTAACGACAAACACACAATCTAATAAACCCATGAAACAACATGGCCAAACAGTGAACAAATACAACAGTTCTATTACCAGGCATGCCTGGAACACAGCTTACACCATACATCCATTCAAATGAAGGAAGCGAAACAATTAACAGTCTAACCAGTGAGAAGGCACATCAGAAATGCAGTCAGCATCACGGATGGATGCAAACTTATCCCTGAGAACATTTCACTGACAGTCTACACATCAAACTGGAAATTACTATATACGTAGCTACACATGACTGTACTGATAATTTCAATAACTGTCACACATAAGGTGACCATCATTTCTTCACAGTCTTACCAAATTGAATGTCACTTTTACAGCATATTAACCAACTGTATTATGTTATACACTAATTGTAATGAGGAATACGTAGATACGCTGTAATCATACAGGAAACTTGAACTCACACAATATGGACATGATTGTCACTATGTTGTATAATAATTAATCACAATACATGGTGGAGACACAGCTAAAGTAAGAGACTAACAAGTGCAGATCCTTTACTTGCATGTCATGTGTGTCTGTGATGTATACCAAACAAAGGGCAGATCAATCCTGTCAGGAAAGGCTGCTGTTCCATTATGCACAGCTAGGCATTGACACATTTTCACAACTTTCAATGTGTCTTAGGTGCAGAATACTATAGAAATATCATTCTGTGCAGCAAATGGCACATGACCATCAGTAGGACAACAGCACAGCAGTCAAATAACTGACAACTATTGGCAAAAGTTAATTGCTGAATCAGCATAGAAAAAGAGGGACCAAAACTGTAACAAAGAACTCACACTTGATTTGACCTGACAACCGGGGGGGGAAGTTCAGCTTCACTCTCTCCAGGGTGGTGTTTGGAGAGACACCCAGCATGAGATGTTCAATAAACTGCTTCAAAGCGATATACTGAGTCAGGTCTCCTATAGCCTGTGGTCTCAACAGAAACCGATGCTGCTCAGCACTCGACAGATCCAGCACTTTCAATGTCTTGTTCTGAGCCAATGCTGTAGCCATCTTGCTCAGAAGCTCAGGGCTTAGTGTCTACATTGAAGGAAAGATAGTTGCATGTAGCAATAATTAGGCACTTCATTAGTGTCAAAGAAGTTTCACATGGTTCAGACAGAGACTTTAGGAAGTACCATTTAGTGGTAAGTATTGGTGGGGTTTTAATTTGATGGTTAGGCAGATCATGAAAAATCCATCACATTTAACTCCTCACCAATATTTCTGTCCGTGTACAAAGTATGTTGCGTAGGCGATTCCATTAAAGTGCAGTCAATGAGTATACATTCACATTTGATATGGACCTGAGCGTCTAGCTACAGAGGAAATTAGTAGAGCTCAAGCAAGGTGCTCTCTCATAGGGAGAGAACTAACAGGTGAATGAATGTGCACGCTGTGAGGGCAAAGTCCTGTACATGATGAGGATGTGAATGTAGGCTGGAAAGAAGCACAGTGTGAGAGTGCCCCTTGACAAAAGAGAGCTAAGATCAGAAGGTATGCTACTGTGACAGAATGAAGCCAAAGCCAATAGTCCTCCATCGTTGTCAAATTCCATGATTTCATCAGAATTTTGGACATAGAATCTGCCAAATATAAAACCAGACAATAGCTTTTCATGTTAAATCCACCAAACTTTGTGAAAGCTAATATTTCCTACTATTTGGTATACAGTCCAGCGTGAGCATGTTTTTGGTCTCCCACTACTGATACATTGACAAAAGGTGGCTTGTCAAGAACATAGTACAGTCACTTATCGAGAACAGACCATAGATATATGATCCTATGGACAGAGACAAACAACTAATAGCATTCTGCAGACGTTATAAGATGCGCTAGACATGACTAGAGGATGCTGACAATGTGATTGAGTGATACCCTCTGGAGCTATCATGTCCCAGTACTTAATTCTGATTTCAGGTCCACCACTGAAATCGCATAACTTTACTGATTCATACTAAGAACAACTACTTATTTGCCAAAGTTGATCAAAGATGATAATGACTGAAATCCTAAAGCAGCACTACAAATAGAGAGGCAAACACTGGCTCTACTTTTCAACTCATATCTACACAAATTACGTAAACCCTCAGCATTTCTTTGTGTCCAACGAAATGCACTCATTAGAGTGCAGAGAGAAGGGACATAAAAGAATTGCATAATTACTGTGAGCAAAATTCATAGACCATTACTCTGTGCATTGGCAGCAGTGTTAGCATCCAAGTATACAGTACAGGCTGATCAACAAGGCATTACTTGGCATGGTAACATTTGACTATATAATAATTATGCATGTATATGTAAGATAAATGAGTCGGTTGTAACTGTATCAAGTCTAATTCGAAAGAAATGTGGGCAGGGAAGGGAAAAATTGGATTGTTCTGAATGGTTGGTTAGCTTGGGCCGCTGAAACCCCGCAATAGGGCGTACGTTTTCCCGGTTTTGATGCTAGCTGGTGCCAATCTTCCCTTTGTTTCGTACATTTCTTTCGAGTCGTGACTTTCATTAGACTTGACATGGTTATATTGGACTCATTTATCTTACATACAAAATAGAATAGGAGCACAGTACCGGGTTGATTAGTGGCTGCAGTCAGCAGCCCGCTCATTCAGGTCCATTGTTCTGTACTAACTTGTTGTACATAGGTTCTAAGTGGCAGCAGTTGGTGGCACACCTTTGAGGCTGGTTGAGCCACTACATTGTTCCAAACTGACCTATAAGGCAAGGAAGGGTGAATTGTTCTGGCTTGGTTGGTTAGCTTGGGCTGCTGAAACTCCGCAATAAGACGTAAACTGTCCCGGGTTCAATACCAGCTGGTGTCAATTATCCTTTCTTCGCCTACATTTCTTTCGAGTTGTGACTTTCATTAGACTTGACATAGTAATTATGTACAACTATTATAGCACTACAATGCATGCACATATACAGCTCCTAATCTTTCAGTAACTCAGAAAACAAAGGGCACCCTAAATGGAAGCCATTCTCTGTAGCTGAAGATCAATCTCCTGTAATACAGGTGCAGTCCATAGCACACCTGCTGCCACTACTGGTAAGTCAGTCAGTAGGCCACAAGTGCACACATGGTTAACTTTTCAGTGACCGCTGAGTAAACAGTGCACACATGGTTTACTAAATAAGAAGCCAGTAAAGTGGCCATCCATGCACAAGTTATACTGTTTTGTTGCCTCTATGTGCCATGTCTTCTGAATATGTTAGAGTGGGATACCAGACATACCAAATACTCACACAACTGCTAGCTTATGCACAAGGTCAGAAAGGGAGTTAGGGCGGGATTGCAATGAATTAATGGAATAAGAGATGAAGGACTGGTGGGAACAGGAAATAAATTGCACTACTAATTCTATGTCGCAGCAAGAAGAATGATTACTGTTCAAACCTAGAGATAGCAACGTATAAATGGAAAAATGGCGTCATGGCGATTCACGAGCACGTTTCTATGGATGAGTCTTGCTATTATTCAGACTGTTACTTCTTACGAGATCCCTCAGATCCCTCAGACGCCTAACGTGGAGATATTGCTTGCACCGCGTACCCTGACTGGTGGGAGTCACTCGCGCTTTGTCCATTGCCTGTGGGGACAGCGTTCCCACCTTTGTCCCGATCTCCAACACCGATCTCGAAGGCCACAGTCGGCCACAATCCCCACTTGCTACTGGTTGTTGCTACTCTTAGGGGACGTTGAGCGAAATCCTGGGCCAGTGTGTTGTCTCTGCGCCTCCAGTAGAAGTCCATCTGAGGTAAACCGGCACATTTTGCCATCTGGATCTGAGGCTGCGAAGCTAAACTGCCTGGAGGGGACTGACGATGACCTAGTGATCAACCATCTAAATGTTAGAAGCTTGGTACCCAAGAAGGACGAGGTACAACTCTTTCTGCAAGAGCACAAATGTGCCCATGTGCTTGGACTGAGTGAGACATGGCTAAATGACAATATACCAACTGGTGAGTTGGCTGTTGCTGGTTTTAGTTCGCATAGGAGAGACAGGGGCAGTGGTAGAGGAGGTGGTCTCCTGGTTTACGTGTCTGAGTGTGTGACGAGTATAAGACGGAGTGATTTGGAGGATACTGATCTAGAGATTCTATGGATTGAGGTGAAACTTAGAAAGACCAATCTTTTGATCTGCAATGTATATCGACCACCAGATGCTAAAGCTTCTTGGATGGATAGTATGGTGGTAATGGTTGAAAAGGCAGTTGCTGAGAAGGCCCCTGTTGTGATAATGGGTGATTTCAACTGTGATATGTTGCTAAATGATTCTAAGTGTGTTAAGCTTGAAGACATGACGTCTGATTATGGCCTTGTACAGATGGTAAGGGAACCCACTCGGGTGACCCAGACATCTCGGACGCAAATTGATCTAATGTTCACTACAGATGATATTGGTGCTGTACTGGATAGAGTGGGCTGTCTAGAGCTTGGCTTGAGTGATCACTCTCTTATTTATGGTGTTGTAACTGGTTGTGGTAAAAGAGGAGTGAACACCATGACGTTGGTTCATTGTTTCAGCAAGTGCAATCTGGAGAGGTTAGTAGCAGAGCTAGATGCAGCACCATGGCATGATGGCGTGATGGAGGCACTTGATGATATGGACAGTAAATGGGATTACTGGAAGATGTTGTTTTGGAAGATTGTAGATTCCCATGTACCCTTGAAGAAAGCTAGAGTGAGAGTCAAAACACTACCTTGGATAACACGTGAACTACGTGTGTTGATGAGGACAAGAAATTACCATTGTAAGAAAGCTAAGAAGACTGGAAGTGAGGAAGACTGGAAGCATTATAAAGAGTTGAGAAACAAGGTGACACTGGAACTTAGGAAGGCAAAGCTGCAATACTTTCGGGCACTCTCCGAGTCTCAGTCAGCAAACAAAACTAAGAAGACTTGGACAGAAATTAATAGGCTGTTGGGGGGAAAGGGCAGAGGTGGTGTTGAGACACTAAGGAGAGATACTCATGCAGAGGTACTAACAGATGAGCAAGCCATTGCGGAGGAATTTGGTGATTTCTTCTCGTCTATTGTTAGGATGACAAATGATGGGAACCCTAGGGAGGTTATGTACAATGTGTGTGGGCTGTTGAAGGCTTGTGATTCAAGCTTTAAGTTCAGCGAAATTGGGGAGGAGGATGTATTGAAGTTACTAAAGGTGTTAGACCCAAACAAGGCAATCGGTGTTGACAAGATTAGTGGTAAACTCTTTTGCATGACTGCATGTGGAATTAGCCAGGAGTTTGACTTCATTGTTTAATTCTAGCCTAAAGTGTGGAGATCTGCCAAGTGAATGGAAGGCAGCACTGGTTACACCTGTGCCAAAGAATGGATCAAGCGACCTTGTGGGGAACTACAGACCTATTTCGGTACTCCCAGTGGTTGTGAAGGTGCTAGAAAGACTTGTGCATAGGCAGTTGTACACATATCTACAAGAGAATAGCCTGCTCCATCCCACACAGTCTGGATTTAGACCTGGTCATTCTACTCAAGATGTATTGGTGAATCTAGTTGATGAATGGAGAGAGGCATTAGATAATGATGAGCTGGTGGGTGCCATTTTTATGGATCTAAGCAAAGCATTTGACATGGTAGATCATGCTATTTTGCTACAGAAGCTAGCCAAGTATGGTGTCAATGGTGCTGAGATGAGATGGTTTTTAGGGTACCTACATGATAGGAAGCAGAGAGTGCGTGTTGGTGCAGCCGAATCGGAGTGGGCTGAAATCCAGAGGGGAGTCCCACAAGGTTCAATCCTTGGCCCATTACTATTTATCCTGTATGTAAATGATCTGCCACAGGCTATTCAATCTGGAAATGTTAGGCAGTTTGCTGATGACACCACGGTGTCAGTAGTGAGGGCAGACAAGGGTGACCTAGAGCAGTGTTTGGTAAACGATTTAAAGGAAATGGACAATTGGGTGAAAGCCAATAAGCTAAATCTAAATGTACAGAAGACTAAGCTACTTGTGCTATCAAGGAAGAGGAGAGAGCAGGAGACTATGGAGGTACAGGTAAAGATTGATGGGAAACAATTAGAGAGGAGTAGGGTGGTAAAATGCCTCGGTGTCCTGTTAGATGATAAGTTACAATAGAACGAGCAAGTGAAAGAGGTAAAGAGAAAGGCTTGTGCTGGCTTAGCAAGTTTGAGACGCCTTCAGAATGTGCTACCAACTACCATCAAAAGGAGCATCTATAATGCTATTGTCTTGCCTCACCTAGATTACTGTTCAACTGTATGGTTAGAGTGCTCAAGGAAGTTGCGCCTGGAGTTGGAGAGGATCCTGAACTATGGTATGCATATTGTACTTTCAAAGCCTCCCAAAGCTCCTAGTGAGGAACTTTGGCAGGTTTTGGGATGGAAGACACTGGAGAAGAGAGGGAAGCTGATGAGAATGGCTATGGTGCACAGATGCATGACAGGACGAGCCCCCATTACCATCAGAGAACGTTTGAAGACAAACGCCCAGATTGGTAATACCAGAACACGTGGCAAATTCAACCTGATCCTCCCCAAAGTTAAAACTGAGTTTTATCATAAATCCTTTACCTTCTGAGCAAGCCAGGAGTGGAACAAGCTTCCTAAAGAATTGAGAGATTTAGACAATCCTAGTGAATTTAAGAGAAAGATTAGAATTATTGATTGAAATCTTCATTCTCATTTTAATTAATTTAAGCTTGCAAATGACACATGTTTCCCTTTTTTCCTCATTAGCCATCTCCATATAAGCACATTGTAAATTGTTTCTATTTCTAGTTTACCTTATCTGTAAATTTGCAGGACCCCCTAGAAGACCAGCATCTTTGCTGAAGGGGTACTTCCTGTTCAAATGAAATTTATGTATCTATCTATCTATCTAACCTCCCTATGTACCTGAAGGCAATTAAGGCATAACTAAAATTGATCATTGCGTGCACCACAACTGTATACAGTGAAATATTGACACTATTAGCATTGTATGAAGTCAACAGTCATCAGCTGCCAAGGTTGGTAGGAGTGACCCAGCTAGTGTCCCAAAGAACACTTACTGTTAACACATTACTGACATGATAGATGGAGATCACTGCAGAACACCCCACAATACAATTCTAATGGGCAGATACAGTATCACCCACAGAGACAGCTTTGGTGCAGGAATGCAAGATTGGATCCAATTCACAGCTTGTGGATTGACATGCATGGTGCTTAGCTGTTTAACGATTAGACAGTGGTCAGCAGTGTCAGAAGTGTTAGCCACATCTAAATAATATAGTACACCAACAAGTAAACCTCAGTCAAAGGTTAGGTACCAGTTCTCAGCATTGTGAAGCAGTGAAATGTCCGTAGAGTGGTGGCGCCAGACTCTCGATTGGAGTGGGTAGAGTAGTTGGGCCATACTGAGATGGGAATCAACCAGGCACTGACAGCAGTGGGTGTGGTGAGGAATCATTTCAAAACTACAAAGCAGTTATTCATTATTGAAGGCCTACAGAGCTGAAAGCTGTTAGTGCTTGAAAGTGACTGGCTTGGATTGTGTGAGGAATGAAAACAGGCAAGAGATGGAAGTAGGCACTGGCAGTAGGAGTGATGAGGAAGAGGCTTGAGAGAAAGAACAACTGTGAAGTGTGTGAGATACGCCATGGAGTGGTGAGAGGGCAAACAGAAGGATGGAGGTCCAGAGGGAGGACAAGATACGTAGTAATGGAGTGGCAATTAATACTTACCACACACTGCCTGTAATGCCCTGTATCTCTGGTTCTCTGAATCCTGATGATGCATGCAGTGAGGTTAGCTGTTGTGTTGCTCTTCAGTTGTCCTTCACAATTATAGGGCAATACTGGAAATATGGTGTAGGATGGTTGCTGGCAGCAGGAGGAAACGACACGCTCCAACAGATCGAGGGTGATCCAACTTTTTTCGCTGCGAATTTCGTAAGTCACCGTGAGAAGTAGTGCTGACAGATAAGAAACCGAAGCGCTGTCGATACCTCTACACTGGGTGGCTTGTTGTAAGTTTCAATCACAGACAACGTGCGAGCTGTGTGTGAAGTACCACTTCTCTTGTTCCTTGCGACAGTGCGTGTGACCACCCGCCATTTTAATGACGTCACAAATAGCGGCTAACATACAGCGTCACACAGGGCACATAGGGCCATAAGATGGCATATCAAAAACACACTACATTCACTTATTAAGCAGTCACAAAACACCATAGCATGCTGCACACATCGAAGAGATAGTTACAAGATGAATGAGCTAGACATGACTAGATTGGAGGATGTGGACAAGGTGACTGAGCCTCTGGAGCTATCATGTCCTGGTAGCTACCTCTGACTTCAGAGTCACTACTGAAGTCTCAGCTTCAACAACAACTTCCAAATGCAGGAAAAATAGCTTTTACCTTCAGCAGCACTATACATAGAGGAGACAACTACAGATAATCTTATGTACAACAATGCCCTCATTAGAAGGTGGAGAGAAAGGACATAACAGAATTGCATAATTGCTTTTAACCACAGTAATTTTAATACACCTTACTCAATGAAGTGCTAGGGAAGCAGTGTTAGTGTCCAAGTCAGTGCCCCCCTCCCCCCTTCAGTTTCTTAGAAGGGGGATAGGTCCCCTCAGTCTTCTCACACCTCACAGTCCTGGTGCCCAAGGACTACAGTGATCGGAGGAGCCCTAGTCGGTACAGATCTTCCAAAGTGCTGCTGTTACTCCTGTTCTTTCGATTACAAAAGACCTAGGCCAGATCATGGTGATGAACTTGGCTGGTGTACCAAACTGGCGACAGTAGGAAGCCATTCCCTGCATTGCTTCTCTGTTGTGTCCACTGTTACATACTACAGCCTTACATCGTCACAAGCCAAGTGCTAGTGGATGACTTAAGTGCAGAATGGAGATGTAGCAGCACGCTAAGCAGGTTTAGAGGAAGCAGTCAGCTTACAGCATAAAGTTGGCACAGTTCTAGCCAATCTGGCCACCTTTGAACTATTGTATTACAAACTTTTCAACTGTTAATTATATACCTCACAGATACTGTTCTTTACCATTCCGATTAGCAGCTGACTTAAGTAATCCCATAAAGCTACATATCTATGTATAAGCGAGCACAAAACTTTTAGACTTTAAGTTACCAAACTATTATAAAAGTGTTCCAATGCCTTTGCTAACATTTGACTTTACTACCATTAGACCAATACATTGTTGCTTCTAATAACTTTCAATGAACCAAAAGTAATGTGCACTCAAAATGGAAGCCATCTTCTGCAATAAAGGAGGCAGTAGAGGTCCATGCTGTTCCCAGGGAGCACATTCCAATGAGAGTCTTGAGAGTTGTACTAGACACTGCAAATATTGCTTGCTGTGAAGATTAGTGCAGGCCCATTATATAATTACACACCAGCTGCCACCATGGGTAAATCAGTCTGTAGGCCACAAGTGCACACATGGCTTCAGTATGTCCACTGTTGTTGGTTTGAGTGGAGTATGCTGTTCACGTTCTAAATAGAGTGCTGGACTGAACACAGCAAGGTAGTCTATGCACAAGTGGTCAAATGTGTACTGTGAATGTTTAGCAAAAGGTGCACACATGGATCCACTTGATCAGAAGCCAGCAAAGTGGCCAGGCACAAGTTGTGCTTTCTTCGTTGCCTTCATGTGCCATGTCGTCTGAACATGTTAGAGTGGGATACCAGACATACCAAACACACAGATAACGAGCAAATTGTCACATTAATTCTTCTTCATCTTCCGAGCATGCTAGATGTGTTGATTACCTGAAATCCTTCCACATTCATACACATTATCATATTCTGTTTGCTTACTGTGGCCAGTGGGGCTCACCTCACTTCCACTGCTTGTTTATGGTCATGTACTAACATTGTGTATAGTGAGTTCCTCGTGTGCCAGCTAAATGTATCAGACAGTCACATTTTGATACTTGCCACCTACAGTCCTACAGTGTGTGAGAATTGCCATGAAGTGATGAAAGGGCAAACAGAAGGAAGGAGGTCCAGAGGGAGGACAAGATACGTAGCAATTGAGTGGGAATTAAAACCTACCACACACTGCCTCTAATGCCCTGTATCTCTGGTTCTCCAAATGCCGATGATGCATGCAGTGACGTTAGCTGTTGTGTTGATCTTCAGTAGTCCTTGCACAATTATAGGGTGTAGGGCAGTAATTCAACCAATTGAAGGTGCACGACGTAGTCCAACCAAAGATTGAGATGGCTAGCTTCATTGAATCAAGCAGGCCTTCCCTGGGCCAAAGGTGTGGCAAGTCCTGTTTACAATCCTCACAGGCCCAGTAAATATGGTGTAGGATAGTTGATGGCAGCAGGGGGAAACGACACGCTGCAACAGAGGGCGATCCAACTTCATTCGCTGCAAACTTCCGTGAGAAGTGGCACTGACTGATGACAAGCAACCGAAACGCTGTCGATACCTCTACACTGGGTGGCTTGTGGAATATTTCAATGACAGACAACGTGTGAGCTCTGTGGGGCACGATTTCCCTTGTCCCCTGCGACTGTGCGCGCGTGGTCTCCCGCCATTTTAATGACGTCACAAACGGCACACAAGGTCATAAGATGGCATGTTTAAAACACACTACATTCACATACTAGACGAATACAGAGCATTGTGGGGCGAGCCTGAGCAGTGCATGTGCAATATCTATGGCTGCAATTAGCAGCAAGCGACTGCAATCAAGAACGGCAGCACACACTATGTCTAGCTACCACGATGAATTCATGTGCAAAGCACAAGCCATAAAAAAGTGTGAATGTATGGTAAGCATGGTGCTGTGCAGCAATTTTAAGATGAAAATGTGCCTGGCTTGCATAGAAATCTAGATCATGCAAGTAGATATGTTTCAAGAGATGGAGAGTTGGTGACCGACAGCTGCAATCCTCGCTAGCTATGAAGTCTCCGCAGGATGCCTTGTGCATGCAATTAGCTATTTTTACCTTCAGCAGCACTATACATAGAGGAGGCAACTGCAGATAATATTATGTACAAAATGCACTCATTAGAATTGCATAATTGCTTACTGCCAAAGCAATTTAATAGACCCTTACTCAGTGAAGTGCTAGGGTAGCAGTGTTAGTGCCAAGTCCAAGCTTCCAACATACCGTTGAGGCCCCCACCACCCCCTTTCTTAGAAGGGGGCAGTCTTCTCACCTCATTGTCCTAATGCCCAGGGACTATACTGATCTGGGGAGCCCTTATCAATACAGATCTTCCAAAAGTGCTACCTTTACTCCTGTTCTTTCGATTATCAAAGATGTAGGCCAGATCATGGTGATGAACTTGGCTGGTGTACCAAAACTGGCAAGAGTACGAAGCCATTTCATGCATTGCTACTCTGTTGTGTCCACTGTTACATACTAGTTGTAAGCTAACTCAGAAGCCACGCTAGTAAGCAAGCGGAAGCAGGTGATAAGTATGCAAGAGATGTCAGCAGAATCGCATTGGGCATGCGCATATATAGAGCAATTGTAAGTAGAGCCAACTTCAACAGTTAACGCTGTCAGCTATGTGTGGGTACAGTTTGCAAACTGGAAGCACCCTGAGATTTACCCTAGAAATGAGGGATCATGCAGGATGAGATAGCAGCAGGCTGAGACAGCCTCCACTTTTCGATGTCCATTTGCCTGCATTGGACAAATCCTGTTGCTAAGCAGCCACGCTTTCTTTCACTCCTCAGGACACTGAAGCAGCTGGAAGAAGGCCCAGCTGTGTGCACGTCGTCCACTGGTGATGATTGCTGTGTCATTGGGTAGGCCTAGCTATGCAGCAGGTGCCCCGTGTGCCCTTTTGAGTCCTGGAAGCTGAAGAAGGAGAATGCTGTAGGCAGGAATCCTGAAAGCTGAAGAATGTGCTCGCTGTAGCCATATTTGATTGCATTCCTGAAGCGTTACATTAATTGCATTCCTGAAGCGCTGGCCACATACATACATGTTCTGTCCTGGCAATGATGTCTTCTACCGGTATCCTCTTTGGTGTTGTGGCAAAGTTCAAGCCTAATGCAAGAACATCTCGCTGTGCTTCAGTAAGTTGTTGGCTGCTGAGGTTCACCACCAGTCTGTTCTTGTCTAGGTTTGTCCTCTGTCCCCACCTCTTGCCCTGCATTAGGTTGTCAAACTTCTTCCTCTGTCTCTCCTTCACTTTCTCGTGTACCCTGTTGCCATGCCATCTTGCCCACTGCTCCAGTCGTCGACAAGTTCCAGTGTCATCAGAGAGTGTTTGTGGCGTTCCTATTTGTGTTGCGACTTGCTTCTTGAGATGGAGTTTCTGCTGTCTCACCTCCTTGATACGCTCTCTAAGTAGAGCCTTTGCTGTCCTCCAGGCAATGTGTTGGGCTTTCGCCGTGTTCACGGGGAGTGGCACCAGTAGGCCTCTTGGAACGATGTTGTGGTTCCTGCACCGCATCAAGAAGGTGAGATGGTTGCCGTATCTTGCAAGCTTCTCTTCCAAGTTCTTCAATCTGTAAGCTTCTTTGGCTGTTGCTCGCTCAGAGCGGTCAATGATAGAATTTTTACCAAAAGGCAAAACGTCGCTGGGCTGTTCATGGAAGACTTCGAGCAAACGGCATTGGTAACAGCGAACAGAGAGCCAAAGCTCTGGCTCAGGTACGTGGATGACACCTTCATCATATGGCCCCATGGCAGAACCCAATTGGTCGCCTTCCTGAATCATCTGAACAATCTCTGTGAGAAGATCCAGTTCACAATGGAGGTTGAAGAGGAGACCCAGCTGCCGTTCCTTGATGTGCTGGTCAGGAGGAATGGAGACTCCCTCTCCACCTCTGTGTACCGGAAGAAGACTCATACTGACCGGTATGTCCACTTCCGTTCACACCACCACCCACAAGTGAAAAACAAGTGTGGTATCATGCCTCAAGTCAAGGGCAGAACAGCTTTGCACAGGAGATGGTCTCGCAGAGGAACTGAACCACCTGTCCAGAGTATTCCAGGCAAATGGCTACCCACACGCCGTCACGGCTGGGGTACTCAACAAAACGCGCAGACGTCCTCCCACGCAGACAGAAGATGAGACACAGAAGATGCTGGTGCTGCCCTACGTCAAAGGACTGAGTGAGAGGATTCGTCTGGTTTGCCGCTCCCTGAACATCAAGACAGCCTTCAGGTCATCCCGGACATTAAGAAGCTTCCTCACTCATGTCAAGGCCCCAACCCCCCAAGGAGGAACAGAAGTGTGTAGTGTACAGGGTCCCCTGTGAGTGTGGCTCAGTATACATCGGAGAGACAGGAAGACAGATGAAGACCCGTATTGAAGAGCACAAGAAAGCCGTATTGAAAGCTGACCCGAACAATGCCATTGCAACACATGTGTGGAACACAGGACACAAGATACAATGGAATGAGTCGGCGTGTGTGGACCGGGATGTGGACTGGTACAGAAGGAGAGTCAAAGAAGCACTACACATTAAGAACACTCCAAATGCCATGAACTTAGACCCTGGTTTGTTGCTGAACCCTTGCTAGGCTGCCTCAAGGCCGCCTTCCCTCCCCCCCCACAATAGTGACAGGCACTGATGGCGTCTTGACTACAATTTCAATTTATTGACATTAAATTCATTTATTAATTTAATTCATACACATCAGGTCCTGTCACTTGTGCACTTGCCATCCCCTATTTATTCTGCTGCTGCCTTTTATCTTGCATGTTCTGTTTTTTTGTACTCTTGTGCAACTGAAGAAGGCCCTTTTGGGGCTGAAACGTTTTGCCTTTTGGTAAAAAAAGTGTACCACGTGTTTAACGCTCAAGTAATCCCCCCTTTATCAATGTCCAGACGTGGTAATGAATCTCTATTCTATCATTACTTAATATTCATCCATTGATTTTAAATTTTGTAAAAGCTTTATTAGCAGCTGCCATTTTTAATCCCCCTTCCATGCCATTCGCATCAGTTATACCTCACATCACCCATCATCGTGCATCTGTCTGCCTTTCCCATTTATACAGTAGTAGTTGTATCATTGTCATTAATTTTACTGATGAAGGAAGGCAAATGAGAGAGAAATGTCTTGCAGATCAGTTTCTTGCTGACTAAGTTGAACAATCATACCATATACATAAATGATTGTACGGACAGAGCGAAGAGAAGGCCATTACAAGGAGGTGCACTGTGTAAATATGCCATATCTTTCTAACAATAATACCAGTCATGGCACACCATGCTGTTGTGCATGTCAACTGTGTTCTAACAGAATGATCAATACTTGCAATACATGCACAGCTAGTGCATGGTGCTGATTTGCACCGCCTCACTTGTGTAGGGTCTGAAATAAGACAGTTCACTTCAGCCCTGTTGCAGTACATCAGTTCCACAGCTACTAGATCAAGTGGGACAACATCACTTAAGTGAAAAGTGAAAATGCTTTGTTCAGCTGTTGGGGACACAGAAGGAAGCACCACATAATGCACAACATAGCAAGTCTTTGTGAGCAAAACTATGTACAATATAGATACGTAGATGCAGCTCTACATTGTATCCTAAAATCTCAAGCTAGCTCATAATTACACCCTCCCAATTATACAGTTACTAAAAAAACTTACAATACATGGTTACATAACTTACTAGTGCTAGAGCACAGCCTAAGAAAGTAGTGAAGTCACTTATTCACTATTCATATCCCAAAACTAAGACCCCCAGAGCCACACGTGCAAATCTGTAAGTTATAAGACAAAATTCACTTGTGGCATCCTGTCTATCTCCATGCATTGTGAGATTCTCGGCAGCTTCTCTCCAATCTGAACAGATCATGGAGGAGGAAAATGAACCAACAATGGCATACAAAACATATGAAGATTTGAATATCGTCATTTTATTACAAGCAACTGTTTACATTTTACATAAATATAATTGTGTATAATTACAGGACACAAATAGCATTTTCTAATTTGTTCCAATACAGATTCACTGACATTCTTACAATTAAACCAATATACTCAAATGTCAGTAGTACTTATCTATATTGCACTTTACACAATTCAAGATCGTAAAGAGTAAGTGATTCTTACGATGAGGTTTGCAACTAAACAATACACTGTTTGCCGTGGTAATGGGACAAAACTAATACACCTTTCGGTATATAAATACGAATACTGGGCTGGGAGAACGCTGAAGGCTCACTATGGCTTGAATCTCTGACAAATTAATGCTGAAGGGGACAAATCAGAGCTGAAAGTGGTCACCACAGAGAAACCTGATGACTCCAAAATTACTTCTGCTATTGGCTTAGGTTCTGTAATAGCCACATTACAAGCTTTCTCCACCATTTCCAGCATAGAGCTGCATCATGCAACTTCCTGAGATCACTACACTCAAAATGGACACTACCATTTGCAATGGTAAACTGGGTGAATCTACATTAATGAGCATGATGCAGCACAATGTTATAGTAAGAGCAACTACAGCAAACTCGTTTGAAGGAATCACAAAAGGACTCCAACATCACTGCAATGACTTTGGAACTATGGATAGAGTGCATGTGCATGGTGAAGAAGTAGTCATCTATACAGTATATTCATGAAAATGGCAATGCATGCATCAGGAGGCAGGTGTCAGGTGTCGCATGACACTTCCGCATGCGAAAGAGGTTAAGTCTAAAACAGCGACTTTTACACACCAAAACAATAGCTGTATGCTCAATCAGATTGTAGGAAAGGTGTGAAATATTCTCGTACTCATATCCACAATTGGCAGCAGACCAAAGAGTGTTCTACACTGCGACAGAAGCCATCCAGTAACTAGGCAATTCTGCTAGGTAATTCTGCTACGAAGCTAGTGCAACTTCAGGTCGTGTTGGCTCTGTTTCTGGCAAGATGCTTTTGTAGTTCTGCCAACTGGCTTTGGCAAGAGCCTTCATGCTTTCCAACAGTATTCAACCTACAGTGCTCCAATCCTAAAGGTTCCATTTGCTTTTGTGGAAAAAGAGGTAATGTGCCTCTGTGATGATTAGTAACAATTTGTGGTACACATTTCTGGGTCAAGATAGACCACATATTTCTTGTGTGGGCAGGAGGACAGGTCATGTAACACATGCTATGAATAAATTATGCTTAATTGAATTATGGTTTTAGGTAATATTTCTAGTGGGAAGTATAGTTAAGATCCAAAACTTTTAAGGAAACATCTTTGGTACATCTTGGTCCCAATCAGACACCTTCATAAAACTTTAGAAGCAAAGTTATTTGCTAAAGAGTGTTTTTAGTGCCTAAAGTGTTAAGATTGGATCTTACCAGCGAATATGAGTTAAGCTCCCATAGTCTCTTAGCGGATGCCTGGATAGTTGTACTACAACATGCCACATGTATATACATTAGGTCTCTATACTATATGGTGTGCCTAATGCACCAGTGATTATGCAATGGACATTAGACATTTTCAGGGAATTTAAGGCTGACATTCTGAAGTATGTTTTTTTTTCTGGAAATGCTCAATTTCACAAACTATTTTGGGTTTTAATTGCACAGTAAAGGAAGACCCTTTCATTAGGAATGTTGTTTGTGTAAGAATTTCGAAATTTTCATCGCGTAGTAATAGCTATGCTATCTCATTGTGGAACCTTTAGGATTGGAGCACTGTAGTGTTGCTGATTGAAGAACCATCGATTGTCCCTGTCTCTGAATCAGCCATTCGATGCAATAAGTGTTGATAGTTACAAGGCACTTCCTAGCAAGCCTTTGTGTGCTTGCAGCCAAAACCTATGCATAATGTTACTCAGTAAGTACATTATTCAAAAGCGCATAATTGCATTCTGCATGGACAAATTAATGTAATAGACATAACCTGATCCATCATGTGCTGAGGGATCATGTGACGCCTGACTAATGCATTAGCACCTCCATCTATTGACTACTTCGGTAATCTCATACTTTCTGTTAATTGTGCTTCTTCACCTAAATACAAGTTGAGTGTACCTCACGCATTCGGCTACATTTTGTTCTCAGTATCAGTTGCTCAATTACATTCTTCAAGATTTGTTTCAGTACTTCAAAAACTAAAATCTACCAGCAACAAGGACTTCATCACTGCATAATTCGCATGCAATATAACAAAAGGTCATGCAAATATTTCTCTATGAGCTCTAAGGGAAGCTACTACATTTGCATATATCAGCAATACATAGACCCTGAAATGGCAGGAAGTGATCAAGTCGAGTGCAATTATCAAGACAAGGTGGATGTGTGAGCATTTGTTGCATGCATCAAGGTTCACCTTTAGGGTGACATTTACTGAGCGTCAGATGCAATCCAGAAACTGACTGGAGTACAGGAGAGAGAAGATTACCAATGTGAACTCGAATGTCTTTACGGCAGACAACAGTGAGTTGCTTCATGCTCTTGTGGTATTGCAGACAGTAACCATAAGCCACAGCACTGTATGGGGTCCTTGGCTTCACTTCTGGGTGGTCGTTGAAAGCATTCTTCATTGCAGCACTAGTCACATCACTATTTTGTGACTCATAAAGTGACTGCAATAAGAAGTCCTGGTCTTTTACCTTCGAGGTGAGGTGAAGTGCATCAAAGTTCTCTAGTTTAGTTAACCCACAGAAGAATTTCCACACTTGAGCCATGTGGGGCTGTCCAAGGTACTTGTCCCAGATCTTTTGTTGAACTGAAATATCTTGCCTGGAAATGTGGATGGCACTGAGGAACTCTTGAACGGTCAGATGGAGAAAGTAGAAGCTGTCCACTGCTGCTACTGTACACCTCAACTTGCCCACAGGGCGTGCTGTTAAAAGACCACACCCACTTTCACGATTTGAGTACCTTGATGAAAGACCCTTGAGTTCTGATGATGTAAATATTACCTTTTGTTCAACAACACAGTTGTAAGCAATGCTGCAGAGTTCATAAAAATCATGATCATCAGAAAGGTGTAAGACAGAGTCAGCTTGAGTGCCTGAAGACCTTAAATTTAGCAACAACTTCTCACAGATAAAAGCATCATACACCTCAGTCAGAGTACGGGGGAGGTTTTCCTGGGATAGGTACACAACACAAATTATAGACAGCACCACTGGGTTAGAGTGGAGGCCCTTCATTTGGGGAAACTGCTCCAACTTATCCAGAAATGAGTCCAGCAGGTCAGGTCGGTCTTGCTCCTCAAAGTATTGCCGAGCAAAATTCTTTATTTCAACCTTTCCAAATCCAAGCACCTCAACATTCACAAAATGCCTAATAGCCTTAGACTCATCAATATGCTGATATATCTCACTGGTGACTATTGACCTGGATGTTAGTACAATGTCACAACTGGAAAGGGGAGACTGAAGAGAGTGTGTCAGAAGATGATGGAAAAATGGACACTGGCGCAGTGGGGCAGACAACTCATCATAGCCGTCTAGGATGAGGAGCACTCCTCTACCAAGGTCCCTTTCAATTGCCCTAGCCACCATCTCTGGTGTGCATCCTTCACACATCAGGCCACTGAAGTGCTCCAGCAAGTGTTTGGTTTGAAACTCCTCAGGTCTACCAACATAACCAATTAGATTCCGCAGCTCCAACAGAAGCACCAATTGATAGTCATGTTGCTTACACTTCTTAGATATATCTTGACACAACTTCCGTGCTAGTGTGCTCTTTCCAACACCAGGAGCACCACTAAGGACTAGGAGCTTGAATTGTTTTATCATGTCAGGGAGATCATCATACTTCACTTTGCCTTTGACAAGTGTTAACACCTTGTCCACACCTTCTGGGTCGCACACTGCTTCAACAAATCTCTGCTGCTGTTTCTCATAGCCCAATTTGAATGGAGCCATTGCAAGCTTTACAAACTTCATTGTATGATCCTTGCAGAAATTGTCTTGTACAATTTGCATTTGGTCATTGTAGGCTTCTACATTCCTGAAGAACAGCAGCACCATCTATATATAGAAGACGATACAAACATATGGTACTAGAGTGAACCATAACAAGGCATACAATGTTGTGTGCTGCATGACACAAGATCAGTCACATGTTCACGATAATACCATCAGATCTACAGTTGATTCAAAACACATCTGCTGTAAACATTAGGTCATTGAGTCAATTTGTCCTTAGAATTACATTGGATAGTCTCGCAAGCTCACAGTCTACCAGTAGCACACACCTATATTATACCAAAGGCAAGGAGTAAATGAGATTGATTTTAAGGATGAAACACTGATCAATTTTATAGTTCTTTTACACATGTCAATCACATCTGGGTTCACTTTGCTTGTCACTGGCTGGGATATAATGGGTGGCGAGAGAACTTGTACTATTTGTAATGAACATGCACTTTCCAACATACAGAAATACGTATATAAGTAGCTACATCAATGATAAGTGAGTGGCAACAATTCAATGCACATCTTGCTCCATCAAATTGTTGCGTTTTATTGGCTAACTTGTTAAAAGCTTCATGGAATAAATAAGTAAATACTGGATTTCATGATGACCAGCCTTCTACGCAAGTATAGTGGTGTCTTAGAAGGCGGGGGGATTCCTATTGATGGCAAACAGTGATCACCTTCCCCAGCTGGTCATTCTACAAAGATAGAAGGGCTGTTTCGCTCGTCAGTGTGGCGTACTGATGGATGGCAGGATAACTAGTTACTCACTTAAACACTTGTGGTTTCAACAAAAGCAGATAAGGGGGGAAGATATAAGTTATAAGCATGATTTCATTGGCATGAGCTAGTTCAGTGCATTACAAAGAGCTATGGGTAACAGACAGGCCAGGTAAGGTTCAAGAAAGAGATAATCACTGGATTTTACACCAACCAGCTCACTACACCAGTGTTGCCATTAATAGGGGCTCTGCCCCATCAGCCTTCCATGGCTCTAATACTGGTGTATAAAGAAGGCTGTTTGGCATAAATCCAGTGATTACCTCTATTATCAACCTAGCCTGGCCTGTACATTACAGAGGCCAACTACAATGATCTGTCCTTTCATCATAAGAAGAATACGACTCTTCATCGGCATTCAAATAGAAGTATCACATTCAGAAAATAGATAATAGTTGTATCTGCTCATTGTAGGCTTCTACATTCCTTGCAAACTGTAGCACCATCTACAGAAGAGGAAAAAACATCGCATAGCCGACAAATTTTTCACTTTCACATTAAATTGAAGATGTCATTGGTAGAGGAGAAAGTGGTTGCTACACGAGACTAATGCATAACTACTGGAGTCAGATCCCATTTGCTAGGGCTTGGTAAGTCTACCTGTAACTCTACTGCTATAGTTGTATGGTCATGGAATTAAGTAGAATGATATATTAAACAATTCAACCCCACACAGTTGTGTGCAAACTTATACCTCAACAACCAGGGGCAGATCTGCCCCTGGTTGTTGAGGTATAGGTTTGCACACAACTGAAACACTGCTACATTTTCAGCACCAACTGACTTCTTAAGAGGAACTCCTGCACTAGGACAGGAGTTCCGCAGGCACGGTTTCGCCGGTGGGAATTGCGATCCTAGAGGGGGAACTGCAGTCCTAGGATTACAGTTGAGGGGGGAACTGATATCCTGTTACACCAGCACACATCACAAAATAAAATCCAAAAAGATGGCTTGATGAGAAGGGACCAATTTTTACAGATTTCAAAATGGAACACTAATCAATTTAATAATTCACACTGAATAATGTAAATTTCCTTGTGGTATGTAGGTAACCTTCATTTGCATGTCATTTCAGATTAATCCCTGTGATCCACTCAGAGCTATAGCAGTTTAATGCAAGTAAGATGCATGCATACGTATGCACTACTCCTAACAAAGAGACCATTAAAAGGCTATGTCAGCGCTTCAGCAAGAAATAAATGAATTTAGTATGTACATGCACCGCAAAAGATTCATTGATTGATTTCACACCTCAACTTCAAAGTAATCTCACACACAAGGCCCTCTAAAGGTGGTCTGGCAAATTGTTCAATATTCTTATTCAATCGAAAGCTTCCTTCTATTATGTGAGGACAGCTGTACTGTGAATTTTACATACCAAGTCAAGCTTCTATATTCAAGTCTGTCTGATAGTATGTGGCCGAAGTCGGAATGTGAGAAATTCATTGCATAACCGTGTCCATAGATAGGGGGCACTTCCCAACATCTTTGCAATTACATCCCAATGGGCGATTACAAACTATTGTGTAAGTCTGCCCAAACAACTTTCAGTGACCTACGAAGTTGTATAAAGACCATTGAGTACCCACCACTACCTGACACTACCTGACACAACACACATTCACCAGGACATGCATGTAACTACTGTGGTGAGCACCCTGAAACCGTTCTAATATACTTCACTGAATGCACTGCCACATTAGGTACATGAACAGAAGCAATTTGAATACTTCCAATGAAAATGTGTACACCAGGGTATAGCCAAAATGTGCTGAAAATAATTGTGTGCTATGTATCTTCCACATCAGTTACTCCTACATCTTTAATGGAATATCCATTGGTTATATATCAGATTCCCATAAGTCATGCACACAAGGACAGTTGCAATCCAAACTTCAGATTGCATATTAGACTCCAAAACCAAGGCCATTCCAATACTTATGCAGGTTGGTCTATCACTTTCAATTCCCTACTACCTTTAGTACTTACACTAGTGTTATTAGTCCATCTGTCTACATAGTCTACTGTTTGAGTTACACTGAGTAGCTTTAGTAGTTCACAACCTACCAATAGTATGACTTCTAGTGGCACTGCATCTGATCAAATGGAATCATAAACAGAATTTTCATTTGCGGAAATTCCTATGCACTGTTAATTAGTAACCATGCAGTTACAGCCCTCTGGCTGCCACCTTGGCAATCTTTGCTCTTTGTATTAGTCTAGTATATATGCTGACTTGCATTGAAGCTGCTATCAGATTTGATTGATGCTCAGATTGATGTTGACGTAAAGTTTCCTGTTGTCTGCCTGAGCGATCAGAACGATTAAGCGAACCTTTACATTAGGGGGCCTAGCTATCCGGGAAGGAAGGAGGGAGACTCAAGCGCAGCAGCAAGGATACAGGAAGTCCAATGACAACGCGATGCAATCTCCAACCTGATGTGCCATGACTCAAGTGAGCAATGAACAGGAACGACGTCAACCTACCACAGACTTACAGCCTCTGCCCCTTCTTAGCCACTGTCACACAACGCACACACAACACATTAGATCACAGTATGGTTCTTTCAAATGATCTGTATCCTGTCTCCTGCCCTATCCCCTCTTTACATCAATGCTGCTCGTCCATTGCCCACCCTACATGTTAAAATTTAGTGGATTGTAAACATACACCCACACAACTACCTGTATTCCCGCCTACACCCTCTTTCCCACCATCCCCTTTCCCCAATTGTTTGTGCATATATGTCACCATGTCCTGTTGATCTACCACTGATGTAAGCCCTAGACTGGGCCAAACGTTTGATAATAATTGAGACAACCAACATCACTCTGTCCATTCCCTGGCTAGTGGAGTTTCCAAACTCCCAAGAATGTCTACACCTAGCCACACAGAGATTTTCACAGTAATAGTTCCTGCTGGCCACTGTAGTGGATCAGTTGGTGGACAATATTAGTGGTTAAACTGGTAGACTTAGACAATTAATAATGCATTTAATGCTTGCATGCAAATTATTGACTAGCAGTAATGGTGCTACAAAGCTCATACACAAGACAGCAATCCTCTTACTTGAAATCTACCCTGCAGCATTACATCTGCTAGATGCACACCATAGACAGCATAATAGTGCTGTCTACATAGGGATGGCTTTGCTGGTTAATACACAAGAAAGTAGTGTAACAGTTATTCTTCTATATAGGCCTGAAAACTGGGCAGCCAAAGGGGAAGTGTTGGTAGCATACCATACAGGCCTATAAAGTAACTTGCCTTCTAAGGGAAATAGTGTGCACCCACAGAAATTGACTTCGTCATTTAACAGATGTATTCTTCTTCTCTGACAGCTGTATGCAGCCTACAAGCCAACAATTAAGTATATCGCCTTTAACTGACAGTATTTCATTGTAGGTTAGACAATTCAGCAAGAAAGACAGCAAATGAAATGAAGGCTTCTAGACATTTGAGAGACATTGCTATGAGCCTGACACCATTCTATAATACCAATCATTGCACTACTTCTCCACCATGAAATATGGTGGGTGACTGTTCAGAAGATGACATGACAAGACGTAGGCAGTGTTAACAGATGGACTAGCAAGGCATGACATCCAAGTTTAATAACAGGGTAGACTCATTGATATTGGTATTATTGCTACACACAGACAGTACGTATTCTATGAGACAATTGAAGACTGTTGAACACACATAGAAGTGTAGAAGCAAGTGCATATTTCTAAACTATCCAAATCTTCAGCTTACCATTTTCTCATCACTAAAGCTAGTGGACATCAATCCTTCATCAACTCCTCCTTGGCCCTCAGCTGCAGTGCACAATAGTTTAGAGAACAATCAACTGGCAACAGAATTAAAATAACAGTGTTACTATACGTAGAGTGCGTGCTGGTATTATGGGACGGTATGAATTAAGGGGCACTTACACCAATTTTGAAACTCACCCTTGTACAACATTGACTGATACCTAGGGATCATGCGGCACGCTACAGAATTTGGCAAAGTTATATTCGAGGAGAATAAAACTAGTAGAAACTGGGTCCAAATTTTCGACGTATGCGTGACTAATTATCCGCACTAAGAAGAACGCCATTTGGAAACGTTTCACGCGTGAACCGTGTCAAAATGCCTGGAATTGCTAAAAAGTCTTCTATGAAGGTAGGTCGATCGTTGTTGCTGTATACTTTTGATACTCCATGGCCTACCAAACCCTTTTGTACAAAAGGGGTAGACTATGAAAGTGACTACTGCTTTCCTCTAATTTCTAGGTGTTCCCAATGGCCACCAAAGGTAAAAAGCAAAAACTGTGGAGTCGAGAAAGTATGATAGCAGCTGTAGATGCGGTTGTCAATAAATCCTGTTCTTTGCGGGAAGCATTAGCACATAGGTGATACAATGTGCCAATTGAGGCTTTGAGAAGGAGAGTAGGTGGTCAGGTTGAGGTGTTAAGCAAGGATGAAGAAAGTGATTTGGAAGAGTATTGCATCGAGATGGCTGATTGAGAATTTGGTCTTAGTAGAGAAGACATGATGCAGTTTGCATTTCAAATTGCAGAGAAAATGAAGAAACCTTACCCATTCCATGATAGCATGGCTGGACGTGGCTGGTACGAAGGGTTTTTAAGCCGTCATCCTCGTCTCACTCTTCGTTCTTCTCAGCCACTGTCTTGCTGCGGAGCAATATGCTCAAATGAAGATGTCATTGCAGATTTCTTTGCCAAGTTGGGAGCTCTGTGTGGGCGATTGAATCTGTTCACAAAGCCGATGTAAATGTACAACGTAGATGAGACAGGTGTTAACATTGTTCATGTGCCAGGAAAAGTTCTCACAGAAATATCATGGAAACATGACATTGTGTATTCTTTGACATCAGCTGAAAGGGGAAGAAACCATATGGTTGTTACTTGTGTCAATGCGGCTGGGTCTGCCCTGCCCCCTATGCTAATCTACCCTCGCAAGAAGCCTGTTCCTGAGCCATACCAAGAAGGAGCCCCTGCTGGCTCAATTTTAAGACCTCCAAAAATGGGTGGATAAATGGTGAGCTGTATCTGGAATGGCTGAAATTTTTTATTGACCAAATTCCACCTGCTCGACCAGTTCTGATAATCCAAGACGGTCATACTTCACATGTGTCAATCAATCTTATTGAGCTTGCCCGTGGAAATGGCATATACCTTCTATGCTTGCCGGCACACACTACTCACATTTTGCAGCCACTGGATGTTGGTGTATTCAAATCATTTAAATCACATTTCCACAAGGCCTGCAAGCAGTATACAGGAGAAATACCAGGACAAGTTGTCACAGTAGATGTCCTGGCATCCCTCGTAGGGAAGGCATGGTCACAGTCCTTAACACCAATTAACATAATGAGTGGTTTCCGAAAGTGTGGAATATACCCACTGAATCTTGGTCAGATTGATGACAGACAACTGGCACCTTCCAAAGTGTTCAGTAAATCTGCTGATCAATTGGAGAAGCCAAGTGCTAAGAGCGATACTATCCAATTTACAGAGAAAGAGGAGACGCTTTATCAGAAACAGTTCGAAGAAGGGTATGATGTCCCTGATCCAAAGTACGAAGCGTGGGTGTCACTGAACCATCGTGTACATCTGATGTTAGCCCTGTTGCTAATCCCAAATCGCTACCAAGTAGCACTACTACGTCATCTGATGTGCTCAGTGACCTTCTGTCACTCCCTCTACCTCAACGATCTTCCAAAAAGAAAAAGGTCAGCGTGAACAGCAAAGCTGTATGTATAACCGATGAGAAAATTCTTGAGGAACTGAAAAGCAAAGAGAAAGAGAAAGCTGAAGCAGAGGCAAAGAAAGAAAGGAAAAAAGAAGAGGAAGAGAAGAAGATGAGAGAAGATGTAGAGAAACTGAAGAAGAGAACCGCTAAAAAACAAATGAGCAAGAAAGCTGGAGCAAAAGAAACCTCAAGAAAAGACAGTCATACTGCAGATCTTGACACTCTATTCGAAGCCTTCCATATCTCCGACAATAATGAAAATGTTGAATGTCCTGTATGCAGGCGTGATTTGGAAACTGCTCGTTGGATATGCTGTGATAAATGTGACACTTGGTACCATATTCAGTGCATAAGAGTAAATGAATTTGATATCCCAGCTATGTTTTTTGTGACTCTTGTGTGTAAGTGTGTATTGTCTCTTCTTGATAATGTTATGGCAGATTTATTGATGGTGTCTCATAATTCATACATTGTCCCATAATGTTTGCAAACATGGCTTGCTTAACAAGTATTTCGAGTTAAAAAACTCGTGGGGCACTGGGCGCCCCTGAACTCGAACTACTTGCTAACAACTTCCCCGTGCACGTGCAACAGTTCAAATAGCATTGCTGCTGGCCTGAAAGATACATCACTATGCCATAGACTGTTGGGGTTGCAAGAGTTTCAATTCTCCAGACCAGGAAGTTATCCAGGGAAAGCACCCCTACCAAACTGTCAAAATGCTTTGCTGATGCTTTTTGATCTACATTACATTCTGAATGAGGATGTACATGTTGCTTTGTGCCGGGAGAAGGAGTGTGCTGGCTAAAAACGCTTCCCTAAGTGGTAATGCCATGATTCGATTTAAAGTAGAAGAGGCTCATTGCTACGTTGTTCAATGTAGGCGAATAGTTTGTGGGCAATACGTAGCAGATTAAACGTCCTCATTCAGTTGTTGAATAATCTGCTATGTATTGCCCACCAACTGTTCGCCTACATGATTTGATTTGTCTCTCATCAGCCAACGGCTCGTTCGACATCTGTTGTATTTGGGGCTATACCTCGCAGGAGAATAGTTAGAAAAGCTTTCTACTACAATACTATTACTTAAGCATGCTCTAGAAAGTCATTTCGTCCCTTGGATACACGGCGAAATACAAAACAAGCAATTCGAGTTAAAAAACTCGTGGGGCGCCAGGGCACCCCTGAATCTCGAACTACTTGCTAGCAATTTTCCCATATACGTTCAGTAAATCAGATAGTTGGGGGTACAGTATTGTTGTTGGCCTGAAAGATACATCAAGACACACTAGACCGTTGGGTTTGCAAGAGTTTCAAGTCTCCAGAGCAGCCAGTCATATCCAGTGAAAGCATCCCTACCAAACTGTCAAATGTTTGCCTACTGCTTTTTGATCTATATGACATTCTAAATGAGCAATTGTTACTTTGTGCCTGGAGGAGGAGTGTGCTGGCTAAAAGGCTACCCTATGATGACTATATGAGCGAATCATGGCTATAATTATGTGTCATGACTCGCTGGTCCTCCATTATTGGCCTACGGGTCACTAGACTTCTGTTGTATTTAGGGCTGTACCTCGCAGAAAAACAGTTAAGTAAGCTTCCTACCACAATACTATTACTTAAACATGTTCTAGAAACACTTTGCGTTCTTTGGATACACGGCGAAATCTAAAGAAAGATGGTTTTGAGCCTAGCAAACAGAAAGCCTCAAGCGCGCGGCCATTTTACAATGTCCGTCAGTGATAATTGGAGCTGTATCTCGCAGAAGAGACGTTCCTTAGGCTTTTTATTAGTATCACTCTATTAACACATGTTTATGACCACATTTCGTTCGATTCAACACGGCGAAACGTCATTAGAGAGGATTTAAAGCTTTGTAAAGAACGACGTGAGCGCCGCCATTTGCAAAATGACAGAAATATATATATATACGAACATGAAGCCATACGAAGACCTAAATCTGAAAACAATATAGGGGCGCCTTCGGCGCCCCAAAAAATGATTATGAGCCTAGAAAACAGAGAGCATCGAGCGCGGCCATTTTACATTGTCCGTCAGTGATAATTGGAGCTGTATCTCGCAGAAGAGTCTTTCTTTAGGCTTTTTACGAGTATCACTCTATCAACACATGTTCTTGAACACATTTCGTTCGATTGAGAGACAGCGAAACGCCATTAGAGATGATTTTAGGCTTTGTAAAGAATGCCAAAAGTGCCGCCATTTGCAAAATGACAGAAATATATATATATAACATATATAATTATACATACGAACATGAAGCCATACGAATACCTAAATCTGAAAACAATATAGGGACGCCTTCGGCGCCACAAAAACTACTGCTTTGCAGCAAGTGATATGGAAATAGTGGATGAAACTACACATGCAAATAGTTCGAATCTTGAAGGTATCAAGAACCAAATTTGATCACACCAGACAATTACCACCGGAAGTTATGGTTGTTATTAGCTAGGCGTCTCATAATTGTGGCGCCTACTCTACATGCATTTCAATTAATGTGAAGGCAAATAATGTACATGAATCTGTTGTCTACAAAAAATCATGAACCTGGTTTACCATTTATACTACATTGTTCACAGGAAGTAGGTGCCAAAATTGATACTATTTCGAAGCGAACTTCGCTCAAAAACTTTGTGCGAACTCTGCACAAGCTTCAGGTAAGCTTTGTACAGTATGAACTTCTGGTCGACTTCGTACGAACTTAGGGCCAACTTCGTTCAAACTTCGGGCAAACTTAGGACCAGCTTCATATGAACTTAAATTATGGGTGACGTTGCAACTGGAAAGATTCTATTTGGACAAAAGGTGAAGACTGTCTAAATTACCATAAGCTGTACTGTTCCGAAGTATCTACTCTAGCTGCTTGTACTTAACATTGTAACTTTAATTATTCCTGCGTCATATGTTGGTAAGAAGGCTAGACCTCGATTGTCAAGGCTTCCCCAGGGCTGTAGAGCCATCACAACCAAATGGATCAAAGGCAAAAAGTGAACTGGACACTTACCTGCCTCTCTTGAAATAGGCAATGAAGATTATTTGAAGATTGACCCTCGATACTCACTGTAATGAAGCCATAGCCAGTGATATGGAGGCCAACTCTTCACTTCCAAAACTACTTGTGCATGAATAGCTAGCACGTTCACTCCCTAATAATGCTGGTGCTAACGATAGCAATCTATCAATCGAGGCAACTTCGTACAAACTTCGGGCCAGCTACGAATGAACTTCGCTGCAACTTCAAATTAATATGGGGGCAACTTTGAGCGAACTTCAGGCCCACTTAGGGCTTATTTCGTACAAACTTCGATCCCACTTTGGGCAAACTTCATATGAAGTGGGATCAAAGTTCGGGAAGAACTGCGGGTGAAGTTCATGAAGAAAAACTTCAAATGGAAACATAATTTTGCGGCTACAGTATATGTAGACCTTAGCAAGTACTAAAATAAATAAATTGGATTGGAATAAAGGTTGTGTAACTATGTTCGTACAAACACAATGCTATCACAAAGTTACAGAACAGAGTCCATAATTATAAAGACAACAGTTTTGGTCTGTGTACACACATTAGCAGGGTAATCACACAAGTTAAATGTTTTTACTCTATTATATAATGGGCCCAAGTATAATCTGCGCACAATGTTTTCAAACTTTCAGGCTATTTCATGCCCGAACTACACCATAAAAGGAAGGTAGTTTGACAGTCTATTTGAACCCATTCCAGACTCATCATTTCATGTGCATAGTTTACTGAACAATACATCACACGTTGTTACTCTCCAAGCCTTTTCTTGGCCCTGAAAGATGATTATGGAGATGAACCCTTTTGCTCAGTATCACCAGAAGATATAGAGTCTGTCCTACACCAATTCATTAAACTGCACAAACTCTTGGGTTTCAACAATGGACGAGAATGACACGGTGTAAATTCGCTCGAACAAGAGAGGTTTCTTCACATGCATTAAAGATTAAGGAGGCTGAATGGCTAAAATACACCTTTGACAAAGAAACGTATATACAAAACTTACTTCCCAGCAGCATATCTGCACTATGTGATTAATGTTGAAAGACACAATGTGGTAGCCGATGATCATCATATTAAGAGCAATGTCCAGCACACAGCGGATGACCCTTAGAATCTCACTAACACAGCTACGTAGACTGCACCTTTGAGGAGTTCCTCCTTCAGTTTGTTAATGTGCTGCGCTGCTATCTCTGCATACTCCATTGACCCTAGAAGCACAGTCCATGTGGGACTGTTCCCACCTCCATTCCTCCATTTAATCAGTCCTGACTGGACAGCCTCCTCCTCATTCAATGGGTGATTAGTGTAGCACATGTCCCTTGCTTCAGCTGAAAGGCCAACTCCCTCAAGGATTGACCGCCCCTTCCCAGCAGCACATTTACTGATACACGTCCTAAATAGCATGTCACACTTCTGGTGACCTGTATGTAAAAGCAAAATATTGAACATTAGCAAATAATCCAAGAATTGATATGTCAGATAATTGCACACATTTCACAACAAGTGAAATAGTATTACGTACAGTGTAGGGTCCCAGTGTAGCAATATTAAGAGATGTTTAGTTACTAGTCTCGTCCCCAGATTCTTCTAAAGTGCACATGCATGGAGGAAGGGTCTGGTGAAAGCAGACTAATTATCACAATTGCTGCTAGAATGTTGGCAGTGCGAATCAGATTGCAAAGTCACATATTATTGCTTGCAACCTTAAGCATGTCAAGTACGCATGTTAGAAGATTCAGACTCAAAGCTTTAAGTGAAGCGGTATCCAGAACAACTATACGTGTAAGGCTGGATAACGCTGAAGGACATTCAGTACAATGAAATGACAGAATACATCCACTTGGCAAAGATGTCTTGGTCAGTCTTCCGATGGACGAGCAGCAGAAAGTGGCTTTCTAACCTGCACTGCACACTGTTTTCAATATTCCACGCAAGGACATCTTCCTTACATTGACAACTGAAACTCAACGGTGGTTGTGAGTTCCAGAGATGCAATGTGGCCATGGGGTGAAATCTGCACTGTGTGCAAGTATACATGCTGCTAATACATGCAGGATTATGTTATCAACTTTAATTACATTCTGTTGTGTCAAAGCATCTTGTCCACAGTCCCCACACCCTTCCTCTCCCCGGCAGAAAGGTCTGAAGATGAGACTGTTAAATTTAGTTACTAAATACAAAACAAGTAAAGGTACATGACTTCATACAGTGTGTGGGGTGGTCCACAACCTTAAGATGGAACTGAGATTGGTACTGGATGGAGGTATGAGAGGTTATTGTAATTGGTCAATACTTTCGAATATAGTCAACATAGATCAGATCAAGTGGACCAGGTATGAGGAAGTTCTGTATAGACTGTCTGCCATGGACACATTGCTTCCATCAAGAAGCTTAGTAATCTATATTTCACTGGAATTCAAATAACACATCACTTGACGTTATACCCTATTAAGATATGGTATACGTATGTAAGCATCAAACTACAACTAATCACATATATGTAGTTTCTTGCTAGGGGCACACATCCAAAGATTATCCACACAGACATCCATAACCACAAACATATCAGCATGGGCATGTGGATGTATAGCTTATAAATTAGCATGAATAAGTTAGCGCTTATAACTTAGCCACATCCTGAGTGGGGGTGTCATAAGTGATTTATTTACCATATAAGGGAAAAATGGGCAAATGATTATTGTTTTTGCCATACAAGAAAAGCACTAGGGAAAGGAGTGCGAATCTATGCAGCTTAATTATTCTTCAGAAGGGCTAACCCAAAGCCCAGCAAACCAAGCAGAAACCTCCATATACTACATCTCTGAAAACTTGTTCCTCTACAAATGAGATATCTTGCCCATCTCTTGACTAGGCTGACGAATGTTGCATCATCAGAAGATGCACCCGGCAGAATTTAAAGCGAGGGAAGCCAAGTTCGCGCAGAGGAATCGGACGGTGGGACAGCATGATGGATCAGTAAACAGCAGTGGCAGAGTTATCTGCAATCTGAGTCTCTATGTTCATTCGGTAGCTATGTGGCTACCTGGAAATCTATTGGTCATCTTGCTAGCTTCACATGTGGAAGAATCAGTCACCTTTGGTGCACAAGTTTTGAACAGCTACAGTATGTTGCTGCAGTATGATAGAACAGTAGTAAGCAATATTCTAAGTGCTTCCAATAGGATGAAGCTTTTGCACACTTTTCCATGGCTCAAACTACAGCAGTACTATATATTCTCTAAACCCAACCTGAAACATATTAAATGGTTAGGTAGTATATGGAGTATCTATGACATTTAGCATCATGTATGCCCCATGCAACCTAATCCCTGCACGTTATATGACAGAGGTGATAAGATGTGTTTCAGGATCAGGATCAGAAATCTTATTTAGTCTGGGAAAAGCCAATAGCCAGAGGTTACTGTAAAGGCACCCAGCAAGACAAACATGTATACAAAAAGGAATAATATAGTTACATGCTATAATAGAACAATAGATAAATAATAAATAGAACATTGTAATTATAAAAACAGTTTACACAGTACGTTTCATGCTCAATTCATGCTGTCAAATGTTCACACTGCCATAGATAATGAAAGTGCATTCATTAATGCATTGGAAAACAGAACAAGGCATGCTTTACAAAATGGACTGTAGTCACTGGAGCAACGTACACTTGGGGGCAAGCTACACCACAGCGAGGTACCAACAAAACTGAATGCCTGTCCTAGTGATGTCTTTAGTGCATGCTGGAAGATTGAGTTGGTGGGTAGTAGATGAGCGAGTGTTGCAGAAGGTAGGTGAGGAGAAGAGGATGGAGCCTTGGAAGACAAGCATCGAAACATAAGTTTAGCAGTGTGGAGTTTTTTTTTCTCAAAGTGAGGGTCGTCAGTCTAAGTTCCTTTAGTGTTGCGCATGTAAAAGGTGCACTCCAATTGTACAATCACCTTGTCCAATTACATATGTACAACAAAAAGCAAATAATTATATACATCGAAAAAGTTTGATATAACCGCCTTGCACAACAATTAACAGTTATACAAGCACCCAATAAACATAGCAAACACGAAGCACGAAACACGAAGCAAACACAAAAAAGATAATTAGTTAGAGCATCTCTCCACTTGGGGGTTGTGAAGAGGGATGTGTCTCCCGGGGTGTGACCTTGGAGGTAGATTAGTTGTCAAATAGGAGGAAGTACAAAGGTTAGAAGTCAAAGTGCCATGGTGCAGAGGTCACAACTGTTTGAGGGCAACACTTTCAACAAGTATGGTTCCAGTGCATGGATGTAGGTAACATGGTCCCTTCACAAAGTGAGCATTTGTTGCACACAAACACTGTCAGGGTTAGGGAGTTCTGCCATACATATAGCAGCATGGCCAGGCACTCTCAAGTTGAGCAGGGGAGATATACATTAATGATATGTAGCAATAATGAAGGTATTACTAATGAAACGCTGAAAAGACAGGAAGAATGCCTCAAAGCAGACACAGTCAAAGACATCAACAACATAAACTGAACTCACCTACTGACAGCACGTTCTGTGAGAAGACAAAACTGTCCCTAGCAGCTTCTTGTCTACCAGTTGTGGAGTGCTCTCCTGTATGTACAGTACAGTGTGGTGAGAAAGGTTGAATAGGATATCAAACACACACACACACACACACACACACACACACACACACACACACACACACACACACACACACACACACACACACACACACACACACACACACACACACACACACACACACACACACACACACACACACACACACATTCATAATAATTCCAATTAAAACACTGTAATCTGTAAATTTAGCAGTGCTTGCTTGTTTGTTAGCTGTCTCCTAAAGTACTGGAAATAACTCAACCATATCTGTAAGTATGTATAAGGTTGAGTTAACAATTTCAGATTGAGAGATGGAGGATCATACAGAAAAATCCTCCTCAGATAAAGAAGGTTTCTATTCTAGAGTTATCCTTCGATTTGCATTCTTTACTCTTAATTTCTGTTTTTCCTACACAGCCAACCACCATCTTTAATCGTTGTTCCTTTCATCCAGTTATAGGCTCGTTCATTCGCTGTCAGTCCAACAGTCATAATGAAGCTCCACATCACCATAGCTACAGTATTCAGCTCATGCTGGTGTGTGAAACGCCATAGTAGTAAGCTCAACAAAGGCAGGCACCTACTAGTCGAGTGCAAGTGGCACAATTCAGCATTAAGAGGTAATGACAGTGCACAATCTACCAGAAGGTAAGTGTGTGTGGATCAACCCCTGGATACTCATTATATTCTCCCTGGCCAACAATTGGTACTGGCCAATAATTGACAGGTTACACTAACTGCCTAATAACTGAGTACACACTGTCCACGTCAGTACATCACTAGCAAGGGAGATATGCATGTCGATTCTGGCTACTAAATCAATTTAGTAGACGATGAAGAGTGATACAGTATTGTAACCACAATAGAAGTCACTAAGCAGCAGCAGTGAAGGAACGCCTGCAGACTTTTAGAATGGGAAACAATGGCTGAACTACTAATGAAGCATTGACTACTCTGGCTTGGACACTTGGCTCGCAGGGAGTCCCACTGTATGCAACAACAGCTGTTATTAGGTGAACTGAGAAGACAAGACTCAGTCATAGAACTAATCAGAGATGAAGGAATGTAGCAGCAGCTGATATGAAGTTCAAAAATATCATGAAGTTCCTGGATGTGTGGTACACAAAAGTATAATATGATCTGGCATGGTTAGCTTTGTATAGAGAGAGGATTGTATTGTCGATGAATCAGCATTGACATTGGGCTTGTGTTTATAGCTAATCTCTCGAGATCTAATAGAGTTAGCAACTATCCCTGCCCGTGCAAATGATCATTCCCACATCAAGGAGATTTACCACACACAGCTGCTCCTACATGTGATAGTGCTGATAGAACAGAGCATTAACTCTACCCTTGTCATTCATTCAAGGCTATATGTTGTGTGGACTATGAGTGCACTGTGGTTTGTTCACATGATGCTTGCATAACTAATGCTAATTGATATGTACAAGCAATTATGACAAACACACAACACATACGTATATACACCTCTTCTAATAGAACCCAATGCCACTACAAATATTGTCAAAAAGAGGAAGGACCTGAATTGGATGGATTAAAAATAATTTGGCATGTCAATCCTAAAAGGCTGACCAATTGTTCCACTTGGACTATTACAGTATGTACTCAAATTTTAATACACTTGGGGCAGTAAGCCGTTCATGTGGTAGACCCAAAGAAGAGCTGAGTGTAGAACACTTCCTGTTGTCAACGAGAGATATCAGAGACTGCAGAATGCCCACGATATCTCAGTAGAAGACACAGCAATGAATTACAACATGTCATTCTTTGTCATCAATAAGAGGCCAACAGCCATGAATATGTGAACAGACTTGAGAAAAGGTACCAATTTGCACAAATCGCCGATTTTGAGTTAGTGGTACTCGGTGGAAGCACAGTAGATGAGCTCTTTGTTGCACTTTGTTGCGCTTCAATAGCTGCTCCCATTCCCAAGATACACCGCTCAAAGTACGAACATATGCTTGGTCAATTATGAGAAAACGACCTGTAACCCTTTTGTTATTATATCCATAAACGTAGTGACGGTGTAACCATTCTTCATGGTTTGAAGAGCAGGAAAGGACTACGGGTTTCAAACTTGGCCAGGATGTTGGGACTATACCACAGGTATGTATGATGCAATTTTCTGACTTCACCGGAAACATGACTCGTTTGCATGTTTTTGTCCGTAGTGAGAAATTGCAGGAATTGGTCCCTTTTCTCAAATCAACTCACATATTGCAGGTGGTGAAAATTGCAAGGCTGAAATAATAGAGTACATGATACATTACTCAAGACAAGGTACATGCAAGCATAATGGCACATACCAAAACAGCTACAAACCTGCTGGTGCTCTCTCCTTCCCCTTTCCAGGGCCAGGGTTGACCTCTACATCTCCAGCCAAGATCAACAGGAGGCTGAGAAATGTAACAGATACAGCCTGAGCCAACAAGGGTAGGACCTGTGAGGGGGACATTGTAACAAGGAGTGATGGAAATGACTATGGACAAAACATGACACTGTGCTAACAGTAGCTGCTGTGTCATTGTGCTCACTGGTATCTCATAGTTCCACTGAATGGAGAATGACTTTGAAGAACAACCACACTTCCTTCTGGCACCCTTCTTGGCTGTTTGCACTTGTGGAGCTAGCCCACCAGTTAACACATTACTAATGATCTGGTCCATTCGACAGCTACGAAAATAGAAAGAGTGAAATCTGCTAGCACTGAGGTTACATATCCAGTACAAAATTAGTCACAAGTCTTCATCAGACCAGACCATTCTAATTCAACAAGCAATTTCATGGCACGAGGCAATTCATTAGCATCGTACATAACATCACCCACACCAGTCAGCTTAATCTTCTCTACTGAACTGCAGGATGCAGCTGTGTGTGTGCATGCACATCCTCCCCTACATAGTCACTCTGTTCAGGGGTAGCATTGAAAATTGTACATGATTTTTTCATGTATAAGGGATATACGTAAGTCAGAGCAAGAGCATATTGGCATTCCCATTGGAAGACATGCATGAGATTCAGCTTGCAATGTGTGGGAAAAAGAAGTTTGGAGATAAAACTGAAGGTTGAGATGAAATGGTTCAATTTTTAGTGCTAGAGCGTTCCTCACAGATGAAAGCTAAATGAGCAATATTTAACTGCATAAAAAAGTGGACCAGTAAAAGAGAACTATAAAAGAGATAATCACTGGTTTTACGCTCTATGCCAACCAGCCTTCTACATCGTAGTGTCTCAGGAGGCTGGGGGGCAGAGCACTATTGATGGCAACCAGTGAACACTCTCTCCCTGGGCAAAAACAGGTGTCTGTGGCTTCCATCTTTGTATATACGATGTCTAGCGAGGTGGGGTGATCACTAGGTGACATCAATAGGGCTCTGGTCCCTCAGCCTCCTGAGACATTACAGTGTAGAAGTCTGGCTAGCGTAAAACCCAGTGATTACCTCGTTTGCAACCTAGCTTGGCTTGTTCATTGCAGTGGCCAACTGCAATGAACTGACTTCTCAAGAAAGACAACTGTCATTGTACAAAAAGTACAAAGTATAAAAGTGTGCTATAAGCAGAAATTACACTGCAAAATAACAGCATAAGACACCATGAATATGCATTTCACACCGGCCAAATGTGAATCAGGCATTAATATCATAATTAATGATAACAATTACATTCAGGGGCACCAGAGCCCCTATATACTCATAAGCTTCACATTGCCGTTGCTGCAATATATACTGTAGAAGCTGCAGATGTGTTTACATTGTGAGCACGGGGAAGGGGTAATTCAACCAATCTTTTGTATCAACAGCTAAAATGCTATTCAACACATTTGTGGTCTTCTAACCCAGTACAGGCAGTAGGAGGTACCCATAAGGGTAATGAAACATTGCTCCAGCCGATCCATACCTGTGACAGTCCATGTGCATCACATAATGCATGAAACAACTTACAATGATGACGGTTAACATGACATACATTTGCCATGAGAACTGACCTCTTCCTAACTGAAATGCATGCAATGACTAGACTCAAAGGAGTGAGAGCAAACATGTACTTGGAAATGCAGTTCTTCCAGTGCCGGCAGCTTGACCCTACATTTGACAGTAACAAACATCAGTAGTGTAATATGTGTCACATAATTATGCAATGCATACATAGGAATTCAAAATTATAGGAAGACAAGTTGTTGGCATAACATTCACTGCACCTGCTGATGCAGCTGCACCGTGACTTCTCTTGCTTTCAGCTGAACAAGAGTGAACAGCTATCGATAGAAGTGATGAAAGGACTTGGCAGATAAACAGACCAGCTGCCACAGCTTGCTGAAGGGACTTGCCGACTGGTGCAGCAATCTGTTTCAGAACCATTTTAAATGTCTTGCAACATTTCCTGCCTAGCAAGTGATGAGATAGACTGTCCACCTTTTCAGGAATCATGTACACCTACAAGAAACAGTATATTACAGTTAGTAATAATCTGTTCACGACTGTTCCACAAACACTAACACACTACAATATTATAATGTTCTACATCAGTATGTTACTAACACTATTACTGTCACTCAATATTTCAAATCTAAGAAGGTACCCTGTACTGTGTTGGTACTATTAGGAGGTTAGGGGAGGTAGGCTACCTTAGAGGGCTCATGACATGCCAAAACAAGTTATCTTTATTTAATGAAAACATCAGTGGCGCCAATGAAAAACGTTCACAATGTACACAAACAGTCGAAAACAGCTCACTTCCAGCAATGTGCTTCGATAAGGCAGACATTTTGCCGGGCGACGCGTTATGACATCACACCAAATACGATTCCAGCTGTGAAGATACAGAAAATGCCACGATTATGGTCATTATTTGCAAATGCTTCTAGATAGGAACTATGCCTAAACGCTGTGTTGCTGGTGGGTGTAATAGAAGCACTGAGGGAGGCTTCAGCCTTCACACCTTCCCCAAGGACCCTACTAGAAAGGTAAAATGGTCTAGCAATGTACGAAGATGGCGATCTGACTGGAATGGACCCACTGACCATTCAGTGGTCTGCAGTCTACACTTCACAAGAGACTGCTTTGAGTCATCTGTTGTTCTCTCTGAACAGATGGGAATGCCACCTGAGAAGCGCATCCTTAAGAGTACTGCAATCCCAACCCTCTTCCCCAAGGCAGCTGATATGAAGACAGGGTCAATGGCCTGGGCACACCCAGCAATTCATTTTGAAGCTTTAAAGGCTAGTGACCTTGGAATTAGCTCCAGATCTGCTGCAAATAAGAGTAAAAGAGCCCAGGTCAGTACTAGATGAGCAATGAGATGTTTTAACTGATAATTATATAACGGAACTTGTGCATGGCTTCATTTTCATTCAAGGTCTGTTGGCATAGTATCTACAGTCGGGCAACCCCACACAAGAGGAGTTATCGCACACCATTACAGTATTCAGTGGTCTCATATGTACATCAGCAGCAAACATAAGGTCTTTGCACTGTACAGGCAAAGTCTACTGTACTCGTGATGGACACTTGTACAAAGTCAATTGAACAGATCGAGCATTTTAAATGCCATTATGATCCTGTATTGTTGGGCTTATATATTATATGCACGCACACTGAGTTTGTTTCTAAGGTATTGGACCAGGTTTATATCCTGTGGTGTGCTTACAAAGGGTCTTAGTTGTTTACAGTGTGAGAGAAACGATTCATAAGAAGAACAATCTCCGTGCTTGATGCAATTACATACCAATTGGTGTTACTTAGCCTCCACACCGGTCCCTCATCATTCTCATCAGAGGCATCACTCGGAGATTCATTCGCAGGTGCCTAGGCAGGCACTACAATTCTCGAACTGTTAACTAGGGGGCTCTCCTAAGCGTTGCTGATGAGCCTTCCGTATATTCTTTGTCCTCGCTTTGCCTTCTCTCATCGTTGTTTTCTTCTCTGCTGTTCAAGGAGTCCTCGTAGTCAGTGGAATCGTCTGAAGAAACGCTCATTATAGCATTACAAGAGTATGATCACTATCTACTTCTGCTCCTGTTGTGACATCACAAGTGAAGAGAGAAGAAAGCTCGTTAACCCACGCATTCAATTGGAAAAATGGCCAATTTCACGCAGGAAATCCGCGATTTACATCCCTTTACAGCCAGATTTTTTAAAAAATAATGTCACACAGAGTGGTCATTTGATGTATAGTAACTTTTAAGTGAAACTTGTTTCAGCATGTCATGGGCCCTTTAGGCAGCGGCAACACTACAATAGAAATGATGGTGACAGTACAGTCACATTTTGTCGACCACACTACATGTTATCTACCATCATGGTGACAATGACAGCCATAGTTATGCTGATAACAGGTAGAAACTAGAAGAGAATGAAATGCATGCGTGCAAACAATGGTGCCATGGGGGTGACAACACAGCACAGAGTACAGGGGTGACGCAAAACGTTTGGCATTAATTTCCTGTTCCTGGCTAGTGAAGTTTCAATTGCTCCACAGAGGTACGGGTGATGCTGAAGGAAACTGTCAGGCATTTGAGCCAAAACACCCCTGATTGCAATCCTGCACTCCTACGTAGATGCTCTTGGCAAGAAACAACACATACGCTGGAGGACCAATAGGATCCTTGAACCTGTTGGAAATAAAGTGAGCTAAACCACAGGAAACATGACATCAGCCATTTTCAGTCATGTGACCAAATGCTCACATTCTGTAAAGTCATTATGAGCATCACCACTACAGTCACCATCAGTTCCACCATATGGTGAATAGCATTTTATGCTAGTTGGTGGTTGCAGAAGTTTGTGACCACAGTACGTAAACAATGTTAACAAAATTGTATACATTGTATAACAATTAAATTGTATCATGTGTATTCAATCTTGAGTCCTGAATAAGAGAGACACTCCAGGGTATATACATGCAAGCAAGAGAGATTAAAGTAGTCTAGCGTAGCCAGACTACTTTCTAGGGGAAAGGGTCTGGTACAATGCCTATGCACCGTTTGTGCAGAGACCCCCCAGAACTAGGGGGGATAATTGCGTTCCACACCCACACATTACCAGGCAACCGCCCGCCCACAACTACTGGTGTTGCACAAGCTGCGGCAAAGAAGGCCATGATTCGTTCGACACTGAGTTTTTAGCCTTCATGAAACCTTATTGTAGCAGCCTGCTACACGCGATTGCAGGCGCTACCAGATCAGTCAGACGGTGTACACATGCATGTGCAAACTACCAGTACTGGGTTAATCAATTGATGCTATAATCAGTTCCATCAGTTACTAACTAGCTGAATGCCCGCCTTTCGGGTGGGTTCCAAGTCTACGTAATTTGAGCTTGTCCGTAATTTAAGCATTTAACCAATCAGAACCATCCATTTAATTGGGAGCATTCCGTAGACTTGTTCCACAAAACTCCATATAGGGGGTGATAACTGCAATCCATGCCCACACATTACCAGACAACTGCCCACCCAAGACTACCAGTATTGCGCAAGCTGTGGCAAAGAAGGCCATGATTCGTTCGGCGCTGAGATTTTAGCCTTCACACATCAAGCGGTTTTGCGTCATGAATCCTTTGTAGCAGCCTGCTACACGCGATTGCAGGTGCTACTAGGATGGTCAGATTGTGTACACATGCATGTGCAAACTACCTGTATTGGGTTTGTGCTGATGATGCTATAATCTATTCCATTAATTACTAACTAGCTGAATGCCAGCCCTTCAGGTGGGTTCCAAGTCTACATAATTTGTACATACATTACGTTACATAACATTACACACACATTACGGTACATAATGTTAGTGGAAACTAACGGCTTTCTTGGCACAATGATCATCAGCAAATCAGCTTGTTGCATGTATGCAGCTGACTAAGATCATTAGAAAAATGTCCGGCATTCTGTGATTGCCTATGCTTAGTCAGTTTACTCATGACCATACATCACAAGAATGGAGTCATGCACTGACTACAGTGTACATCCTATTGACATGACCACACAACAGCACATCAGCTACTCTTCTTCACCTTATCACATATCCATATTATCACATGTAGGCACTTGTTTGGCAGTGGTTGGAAGTCACCAGTTCCAATACGAACTCCATAAAATATCTGCACAACTGAGAGTGGCATATCAGAAAGAGTGGATAACATTAACTGCTCACATTTCATCCACCCACAGAAGTGAAGAAATCAACGTTCATTACTCCAGATCAGGTCATTACCATATAATACACCAATAGCAGCATCTGGATAACAAAGTGTATGAAGTCAGAGAGGTCTCTCAACAGCAGGATGGTAACATAATTATACAATCCTCGGTCTACCCCATTCCTCCTTCCACTAACTATTGTACATACAACACTCATTGCACCTACCTGATACTAGCATTCCACTATCTGATATCAATGATATTGGAGATGTGCTGAGCTCTTCCACAGCCAACAGATATAGAAAATACAGACTGAGAACAACTGTCAGTGTTAGTAAAAGAAGTAGATACAGAATGAAGACAACAATAATCTGTGTTAGCAGAAGGAGCTTCATCTGTTCTCCAATACGTCTGAGTGTGGCATCATTGAAGTAGACCAGGATGTAGGGTGTATGAGGGAGGCGGCGGACAGGTGCAGTATACACTCTACACCGATCAGGTCTCATGGTCTACAGCAGGACAGAATGAGGGATCAGGATTGAGACAGTATAGCTCATATAAATGCACATCACCAGTACATCTGTCTAGCTAACTGCTATCTAACACATAACCTAGCTAACTACACGTGTAAAGGTGGCACGAAACAAACAGGTAACATAGCGTATACACAGACAAAAGACATGACAAATCAATGATTAACAGAGAAAGCAAGTCAGATTAGAGCCGCCACGATCCAGTAAAGGGCGACGTTTGATGGATGTACGTAGCTATACGATTCTCAGGCAGTAGCTACCGTTGATAAAAACTCGCCTTACCTATCAGCGTAAGTTAAAATTCCATGAAGGACCAAGAGTACAAGTTATCACACCTTCTTGGCGTTCGCAGTGACGACACAAATCGTGGGGAAGGATCCAAAGACACAGATCGTGTTCACAGTTAGGCGACCAGAGAAGGGTGGGGCAGGGGTCGATCAAGGTCACGTGCGTTCGAAAAATGGCCGACGCGGCTGCTCTATACTGTATTATCCTATACTTGCTAAGAGCACATACATTTCGAGAAGCACGTTGCATCGCTTGTTGCTTTGCTTATGAGAACACAGTTGGACAATTAATTTTAGAAAATGGACCGTTCCCTGCTGTTCCCCAGCATCTAAGTAGGGTTTACAAGCATTTTACAACTCCGGTGTGCGAGTGTGCGCTGATGCTGGCTACGAGACAGATCGAGCCTATTCTGGAGTACTGAGCAAGTTCTACTGTAGAAGTTACTCCTTAGAAGCTGATAAAAAGTCCTCGTTGATCACTTCAGGACTGCAAGACTGATAGGTTGATTGCTTCTGCAATGGAAGGGCAATCGGCAGCCACGTCCATGCAATCGTCTTGGTTCTGTACATGATTTGTCATATTCCACAGCAGGGATGCTAGAAATGGCTTAAGCGTGCTGGTAATCCTCAAGAAGGTTTGCCATAACTTGCAACAACTCAATCGTGAAAGCGGTCCGACAATTAAGCAATCCCAATCCACCGTATGGCTCCTTGGCTACTTACGTACGGGTCATACCAGGGGCGCGAATGCAGTGCAAAGCCCTGCCATGGCTCAGGGGAGGCCCACTCGGCCTTGGAGCACAGTGAGCTAATGCATGGAGACGCGATTGGAATGTGCTGGTATTGCGTAATCCCTGGACCTCGTCCGACCCCTAGTCTCGCGGGGCCAGACCCATTTCCTGCCTCCATTTTTTCATTATGACGTCATCGGTCGGCAGGAAAAGGGTCTGGGGCATAACGTTCACTTTACTGGTGCAGCGGTCCAGCATTCCTGGACCCGCGATGATAATTAATTGGCTTTGAAGTGCCACCGCAAACAGCAAGCGCCTGATGGACGGAGATGAAGGGAGGGCGCCGCTACGTTTATTCCACTCCACGTCGCCCTTTAGGGCCTACTTGGCCCAAAATCGTCTAATCGGACCTCAAGCCTTCCACCGCAGCCTGTGTGGTTGCTGAGAACGATGGGAAACCGCCGCTGAGCATGCGACGACTCGAGTTAACGGTGCGATGGAAGGCTTGAGGTCCGATTAGACGATTTCGGGCCAAGTAGGCCCTAAAGGGCGACGTGGAGTGGAATAAACGTAGCGGCGCTCTCCCTTCAACACCGTCCAACAGGCGCTTGCTGTTTGCGGTGGCACTTCAAAGCCAATTAATTATCATCGCGGGTCCAGGAATGCTGGACCGCTGCACCAGCAAAGTGAACGTTATGCCCCAGACCCTTTTCCTGCCGACGGATGACGTCATAATGAAAAAATGGAGGCAGGAAATGGGTCTGGCTCCGCAAGACTATATATCCGACCCCTGGGGGCAGGGGGGGTCGGTCAAGGTCACGTGTGTCCGCAAAATGGCCGACGCGGCTGCTCTTTACTGTGTATTTTACCTATACTAGCTAAGAGCAGACATATTTCGAGAAACACGTCGCATCGCTTGTTTCTTTGCTTCTGAGCACATAGTTGGACAAGGGCTATCAGAAAATGGACCCTTCCCCGCCCTTCCCCAGCATCTAGGTAGGTTTTGCGAGCATTTTCCAACACCGGTGTACAAGTGTTCGCTGATGCTGGCTACGAGGCAGATGGAGCCTAATCTGGAGTACTGAGCAAGTGCTCCTGTGGAAGTGACTCCTTAGAAGCTGGTAGCGAGTCCTCATTGATCACTTCAGGACTGCAAGACTGATAGGTTGACTGCTTCTGCAATGAGAGTGCAATCGGCAGCCACGTCCTTTCAATCGTCTTGGTTCTGTACACGATTTGTCACATTCGATAGCAGGGATGCTGGAAATGGCTTAAGCGTGCTGGCAATCCTCAAGAAACGCTGCGATAACTTGCAAAACTAAATCGTGAAAGCGGTCAGACAATTATTAAGCCCAATCCACCGTATGGCTCCTTGGCTACGTACGTACGGGTCATACCAGGGGCGCGAATGCAGTACAAGGCCCTGAGAGGGAATTATGAAAAAAATGGCGTCTGTGATCAAGACTATGGAGATTAGTTGACTGAATCATATTCACAAGAGTGTACATATTCACGAGAGCGAACAGGTGGAAAAGAACAGCTGTCCCTGTCTGCGAAATGTCAGGAAACTGCTGCTCGTGCAACAGCAGCGGGCGATGCGTGCGGTGTAAATGCGCGAGGAAGGGTACAGCGTGTTTGGACTGTTTGCCGCTGAGGAATGGCACCTGTCAGAATATCCAGCCTAATCAGCCAACCGATCGAACGCCAGATTTCCAGACCGACATTTTACCCAATCAAAGTTCTCCTGCACCAGATTATTCCCCAGAAGATGATCGTCTCCCGCCATTTGGAGCTGCCCGTGAGCCGACCTTCAAGTGGAGTGACAAGGTGAGCGGTGACCGTTTTGCTGCCGCTATTCTTGATGCATACGGTGAGGTTGTCAAGTGGAAAAGGAATGTATTCCTGATTCCCTCGGGGAAGGTTGGAGATCATTTTGTGTCTGAGACATCGAGATTGCTTAGAGCGTTTGGTGAATCCACCCCTCTTGAATCGGTAGCCTTCACAGCAGTAATGGTAATGCCCCATCTGCTCCTTCAAAAGCCACATAGCAGATCGAAGGTGAAAGACCATGTTAAGTGTTTAGAGAGACGGTTGTCACTGTGGCAGCAAGGTGATATACCCGCCTTGCTACTCGAGGGCAGAACCATCCAGCAGAAGTTGCCTAACACGTTCTCAGGCGATGATCACACTGAAAGGCTGGCCAAGTCCTTCTCGAAGCGTATCAGGAAAGGAAGTGTGAAGTCAGCCCTACGGATGCTATCAAAAATTCAGGGAAGTTCACTCTCAGCCAGGGAAACCGTAGATCAAGAAAAGCAAGGTAGTAAAACTGTTCTTGAGGTACTGAAGGAGAAACATCCAGAAGCTCAGCAGATCTCTGAAGGGGTGCTGATCGAAGCGGCTAAGATACCTTTCCATCCAATCATTTTTGAGAGGATCGATGGAGAAGCAATCCGAAGAGCTGCTCTACACACAGAAGGCACTGCTGGTCCATCAGGAATTGACGCAGCTGGTTGGAGGAGGATGTGCACATCCTTTAGAAAGGCTTCTTCAGATCTGTGCAATAGTATATCTAGTGTAGCTAAACGAATCAGCAGTGAGTACCTGGATCCCTCTATCCTGAGCAGCTACACAGCCTGTAGGTTAATTGCCTTGACCAAGAACCCGGGCGTGAGACCGATAGGAGTTGCAGAAGTACTCAGAAGAATCATTAGCAAAGCAGTTCTGTCGGTAATTGGCCAGGACATCAAAGAAGCTGCTGGGAGTGTTCAGTTGTGTGTGGGGCAAGTGTCAGGCTGTGAGGCTGGAGTCCATGCCATGCGAAGAATCTTCAATGATGAACAAACAGAAGCCATTTTGCTAGTTGACGCCACCAATGCCTTCAATTCCTTGAACCGAAAAGCTGCCCTCGTCAACATCCACTCTCTGTGTCCATCGTTAGCGATAGTCGCTACCAACACCTATAGAGGAGATGCTGCCTTGTTCATAGATGGGGAAACGGTGTACTCAAGAGAAGGAACTACCCAAGGTGACCCCCTTGCCATGTCCATATACGGCATTGCCATTCTGCCTTTGATCCAGAAGCTGCAGGGGTTGTATAGACAGTTGTGGTTCGCCAATGACGCATCAGCAGGAGGAAAGATAACACAACTAAAAGACTGGTGGACAAGAATTCAGAGCATAGGTCCTTCGTTTGGGTACCATCCCAATCCTTCAAAGACATGGCTCCTGACCAAGGAACAGCATTTGGAGACTGCCAAGGAGGTCTTTGAGGATTGCAACATACACATCACATCCACGGGTCAGAGGCACCTTGGTTCGGCCTTGGGGAGTGACTCTTTCCTAAGCGACTTCGTGGCCACGAAGATTTCCACGTGGGTGGACGAACTGGAGAATCTCTCCGAGGTGGCAAAGACAGAACCACAGGCTGCGTATGCCGCACTCACACATGGGTTGATAGCAAAATGGACGTACCTCATGAGAACTACCCCCGGCATCTCAGACCACATGGCCCCACTTGAGGAAGTACTCAGGCACAAATTCATTCCTGCCATTACAGGCAGGAAGACTGTAACCGATGAAGAACGGCAACTGCTGGCGCTCCCTTGCAGAAATGGTGGGTTAGGAATCATTGATCCCACCCACCAGTGCAGTTCGCGGTATGATGCATCAGTGGATGTGACAGCACCCCTGGTAGAGTTGATAATGGAGGAGAAGAATGCCGACAGCATTGATGTGGAGATTGAACAAAAGAAGAGGAAATCGAGGCTAAAAGTAAACCAACGCAAAGAAGTCGAGGAGAGGGTGAAGAGTCTTACACTGCCTGAGACACTTGGAAGGGCTGCCAAGCTTGTCAGCGATAAGGGAGCATCAAACTGGCTCTCAGCAGTGCCACTTGAACGCCATGGGTTTGTACTTCACAAGGGGGCATTTCGAGATGCCTTGTGCTTGAGGTATGGATGGTTGCCTGAAAAGCTGCCGACCAGGTGTGAGTGTGGGAGTGCCTTCTCCATCAACCATGCCTTAAATTGTCCCAATGGTGCTTTTCCCAGTCTCCGACATAATGAAGTGAGGGATTTCACAGGGAAGCTTCTTGCTGAAGTTTGCCCTGATGTGACCCTTGAGCCTGATCTCCAACCTCTTGATGGAGAGTCTCTTGATTTTGCCTCAGCCAACCAGGAAGACAATGCAAGGGCAGACATCCGAGCCAGAGGATTTTGGGGTGGCAACCGTCAGTGCGCATTTTTTGATGTCAAGGTTTTTAACCCAAACGCGCAATCATACAAACGGTCATCCCTGGAGTCTTGCTTCAGACGCGAGGAAAATGCCAAGAAACGAAAGTATGAACAACGCATCATTGAAGTGGAGCATGGCTCATTTACGCCCTTGGTCTTCTCCACCTCAGGCGGAATGGGGAACTTGGCGTCCACATTCTACAAGAGATTGGCTTCACTCCTGTCAGAGAAGAGACAGGAGGCCTACTCATCCACACTGGGCTGGATTCGCACTCACCTCAGTTTTTCCCTGCTCCGATCTGCAATCATGTGCATACGGGGAGCTCGATCAAGTTCCAAGCACGTGGTGAAGGGATGTGACAGCTGTGATCTCGTCACGGCGGAGGCTCACATCCGAGAGTGAGAATGACGCTTGCAATAATACAACTAATCACCTGTAAATGTCTTGTATTGGACCCACATATCAGAATCTGACCCACTAACCATTATCTAATTATGCCATGATGTACCCTTGTACCGTGTATTATTACATGAAACTTATGTTATATATGGGCAGTGCGCATGTGTGCCTATTACTGTTATCATTTCTGATTGATTACGGATGTGTAATTCAGGAAATATGCAAAAAAAAAAAAAAAAAAAAGTACAAGGCCCTGCCATGGCTCAGGGCATGCACATTCGGCCTTGGAGCACAGTCAGCTAACATATGGATACGCGATTGGAATGTCAGGAATGCAATTATTGAGGTGCTGGTATTGCGCAATCCCAGGACTTGTCCGACCCCCCCTGCCCTGGGGGTGGGGAGGGGAATTCTAAAAATGGCGGTCATGACGTCACAGTTTTAGCTCCATGATTTTTATGATTGCTGGTCTCGCGTGCGAGACTAAGGGTTTGCCAACATTTTAGAGTACTGTAGCTCCATGGATATGCGAAACTGCTTTCAGTTGAGGTAGTAAGCTCATTCCATCAAAGGACTGCCCACATGCAGGTGATGGCCTAACTAGCTTGCTAGTGTAGAACGCTGTACAACTCGTTGGGGCTGGAAAACGGACGGGCATGCAACGAACACTTCGCGGGCACAAGTCAACAATCAATGAAGTAACAAGGTGAACCAAACCTGTGAGCACTACAGGGTCTCTGATCGTGACTGACTAAGGTGCAACCACAACCGGATGATCACAGAGTTCTAATCAGGTGTGGATACATAACTTTTTAAATTACAGATACACATGTACACAACACAATCATCCACACACAGTTAACACAAGGGTCCACACAGTGTCACACAGCTCCCGTCGTGGGAAGAATCCGTCCCGGATTCAGTACAATATAAAACCACCATACCGATCTGGTGGACGGTGTGTTCTGGTAGGGTAACGGCTTGGACATCGAGTGGCCATGTCTGGAACATCACGTTGACCAATTGGAGGACGTGCCCTGGCAGGGCAAAGACTTGGAGATTGGTGGGAGGCTGTGTCGTCAGCCTCAACAGTTTGAAGCTGCTTGCCAAACACTGGAGGTTCTGTGGTTATCCCGGTAGGGGAAGTAGTGAGGGCAGGAGGTGACGGTTTCTCATCATCAGTGAATCGGGTCCCCTCTACGCATGGTTTCAATCGGTCAAAGTGAACAACCAAACGCTGTTTCCTTCCACGGGTATGTTGAATCCGGTAAGTGACATCAGACAACTGCTTCACAATGCGATAGGGCCCAGTCCAGGGATGATGCAGCTTACGAGATTGCCCTTTTGGGACAACCATTGAGTGCAGCCAAACTAAACTGTCCCGCTCATAGGGCTCTCCGTGGATCTTGCGGTCATAGAAATCCTTCTGTCTGGATAACTTCAACTTGAAGTTCTTCCGCACGCTCTCATAAGCAGAACCAAGCATCCTCTGCAGTGCAGCAGCATATTCACTTGCCGGCTGGGGAGTGATGTCCGACGTACCATATGTGAGTTCAATTGGGAGGCGTGCCTGTCTTCCAAACATGAGGAAAAAAGGCGAGTATCCAGTTGTTGGCTGCAGGCTGGTGTTGTAGGCCATGCATACTGCTCGTACATGTTCTTCCCATGTATCATGATGGGTGCCAACCATGATAGACAGCATGCTCAGGAGGGTACGGTTGAACCGCTCTACGAGTCCATCACTTTGAGGGTGATAGGGGGTTGTTCTTGTCTTCTTGATGTTCAGCAACCGACATACTTCAGCAAGAACTTGTGCTTCAAACTGGCGACCCTGGTCGGAATGGAGCTGCTCTGGTGGGGAAAATCGCAGGAACAACTCATTGGTCAAAGTCTTGGCCACGGTGGAAGCTTCTTGGTTCGGGATGGGATAGGCTTCCATCCAACGTGTGAAGTAGTCGCCCGCTACCAACAGGTATGAGTTCCCCTTAGGCGACTCGGGAAGTGGACCAAGGATGTCCACTGCCACCAATTGCATCGGGTACCCCACAGTGACGGGTTGCAATGGCGCCTTCCTCTTAGGGTGGGCAGACTTCCGGGTAGTGCACTGCGAGCAAGTCCGACACCACTTCTGCACATCGTTGAAGTGCCCAGGCCAATAGTACCTCTCCTTGAGTTTAGCCAGCGTCTTGTCTTCACCAAGATGACCCGACATGGTACCTCCATGGACATCATGTAGGACTTCCTCCCTCAAGACAGTGGGGGTTACCAACTGTAAATGAGAAGTGTTCCCATCATTGGACTCAAACACTCTCCACAGTATGCCGTCCTGGACAATGAGTTGTCTCCATATCTGATGTAGCCGCCGATAACTGGGGCCATTGGCCAAGGACTCCGAAAGTGGTGGTTTCTGACCACTGTCTTTCCCTCTGAGAATGGGTCCCACATCTGGATCAGCAAGCTGTAAGTCCCTTAGTGAAACCTCAGATTGACCTCTGCATGAGACAGTAAGCACCAAGGAAGCAGCCTCTTCTGCGAACGGCGTCTGCAAGTGGGTCTCTCGGCCACATTGATGACAAGGCAACCTGGATAGAGCATCAGCATTAGAATGTCTCTTACCAGGTCTGTGGAGAACAGTAAAATCATACTCCTGCAACCTCTCCAGCCATCGGGCAAGTTGTCCTTCGGGTTCCTTGAACTTCCAGAGCCAGGTGAGGGAGCTGTGGTCCGTTCTCAATGTGAAGTGCGAACCCAACAGGTACGGGCGGAAGTGCTGCACAAACGTGACTACAGCCAACAATTTTCGTCTGGTGACACAATAGCGTCTCTCCTGTTTGGACAAGACCTGGCTAGCATAGGCGATGACCTGCTCCTGACCACCCTGGACTTGTGAGAGCACAGCTCCCATTCCCACATCACTGGCATCTGTGTCCAAGATGAATGGTTGGTTGAAGTCAGGGAAGGCCAAGATCGGTGCAGATACTTACCTCTGGCGGAGCTCCTGGAAGGCTGATGCACATTCAGCACTCCAACGAAATGAGCATGACTTCTCAGTTAGCCGGTGTAGCGGTTTGGCGATCTGTGCGAAATCCTGCACAAACCGCCGGTAGTAACTAGCCAATCCAAGAAACTGCTGCACTTCCCGGACTGACTGAGGTTCTGGCCAATTACTCACCTTCTCGGTTAGGGCTGGATTGGTTGCCACGCCTTGATCTGACACAATGTGCCCTAAGAATGCGACCTCCTTGCAAGCAAATGCGCATTTTGTGGGTTTCAGCTTAAGGTTGGCACTACGCAGACGGTCAAAAATCTCAGCTAGATTTCTCAAATGGTCCTCAAAGGTCTTACCCATCACAATGATGTCGTCCAGGTACACGAGGCAACTGCTCCACTGCAGTCCTGCCAAGACCGAGTCCATCAACCTTTGGAAGGTCGCTGGGGCATTGCATAAGCCGAAGGGCATGACATTAAACTCAAAGAGACCCTCTGGCGTACAAAAGGCAGTTTTGGGCTTGTCTGCCTCGTCCATCTCAACTTGCCAATAACCACTTAGCAGGTCTAGGGTGCTAAACCACTTAGCGCCAGCGAGAGTGTCAAGCGTATCATCTATCCTTGGAAGAGGGTATGCGTCTTTTCTGGTCACTGCGTTAAGCTCGCGGTAGTCTACGCAAAACCTGATACTCCCATCCTTTTTCTGCACTAGCACAATCGGGGAAGCCCAGGGACTCGTTGATGGCTGAATGATCCCCTTGCAGCGCATGTCCTGTAGCAATTGACTGACTTCTTGTCTACGGGCTGGGGGAATTCTCCTGATCCGTTGTCGGATAGGGCGGGCATCACCCGTGTTGATCTGGTGTTGCACCTGGGCGTTTCTGCCGAAATCATCAGGACTGCTAGCGAAAATGTCAGCGTAACTCTCTAGAAATGCATACAGTACCTCACGCTGCTCTGTCGTCAGTTGTTCCCCCACACGTTCCACTGTGTGCCACAAGTCCCCCTCCAGTTCTCGTGAAACGCTGAGCACTCCGCGACATTCCTGGTCTGAACACTCCACAACCTGGGAGGCCTCCACGGAGCTGGCTACAGCCACTCGACTGCCACTGTACAGAGTTACCTCTCCTTTTCCAGGGTTAAGGATGCGGACAGGGATCCCCTGCTGTGCTTGAGCAGTTACCACGGCTCGAGCTACTAGTACTGGAGATGAGACTGTCTCTCTTCCCTCCACTAACCAGATCCCACCCAGAACTGGGCCCTCAGGGGTGGCAAGTACTTCCATCTCACTCATGGCTGGGACCTTGGTCGTCACTGCAACACGCAATACTTTAGTAGGGCCGGGCGTACACCCGCCTCCTGCCTTGTTTAATGGCACCTTACCCCCTGAAAAGCAAAGTTCACCAGCCCCAACAGCTAGTGTGCAATCATGGGCTTCCAAGAAATCTAACCCGAGCAACGCTTCAGTGGTGATGTTGCTCAAAACAAAAATGCGGTGATCAAAATGTGTACCCCCAATGTTTATGCGCAACTCACAGGAACCATGTGAATCCAGGTTGTCTCCGTTCACACCAACAAAGGTCTGGGTACTGGCTTCAAGGGGAGGTCCATTCGGGCAAATCCGCTCCCACGTGTCTTTCCTTAGGATAGTAAAAGCTGATCCGGTGTCAATCAGGAAGGAGTCTCTTCCATTGTTGATAGTGGTGGCAACAAAATATGATGAATCGGAGACTGTAGAATATACAGTTGTCGGCGGAGGGCACTGCTTGGGCATTTCCACTTCTCCCTCGAACGTAGGCCCCACTACGCCGAGGGTCGGCCGTTTCCCGGCAACTTCTTTGCTGCACATCCTCGAGCATAGTGCCCTTCTTTGCCACACTTGTGGCAGACGACAGGGGCTGATGGATCTCTGGATTGGGGTTGACGGTCTCTTCGGGTTGCAGATGACTGAGTTTCCAGACGCTCGAGGCGTTCAAGGATGGTTGACATGGTCTCCAGCAAAGCATCTGGTCTTCCCCCAACTCGATCTACAGACGCTTCTTCCACCCGTGCTACACGCTGCTTTGGAAGCAGGTACGACTCTAGCTCAAGGGTAGCACTCACCGCGGCCTCTACTGTGGTAGGGTGTCGCTGTTTCACGGCAAAAGCAATCTGGGGATTGTCATTCTGACCCAGATACTGCTGTAGGGCCAGCAGCTGTCGAGCGTCTATGCTCAAGGTGGGGAATGCCCGATCAGCTAACACTCTGAGTTCCTCGCCAAAATCGGCCCATCCCTCAGACTTGCTCTTCGCGCGCGTGTGAAACTCCGCCACGTACAAGGCACGCTTGCTCTCTGGTTCAAAGCGTTCGCGCAGCGCCTTGACAGCCTCCTCGTAGTCTCCCTGCGCTGCCTCGGACAGCTGCTTAAATGCCCGTTGGGCCCGTCCTGTCAGGCGGACCTTCAGCCACAGTAGCTTCTGTTCAGGGGTCCACTTGTTCACCGCCGCGACGTTACCGAAGTGGTCGAGCCACTCATCCCAGTTCCCATCGCCTGCATACGCGTCAGGAAGGACAACTGGTTTCCCCGCCATTCCTCCAAAAATCCTGCCGACTACGCCAATTGTAGAACGCTGTACAACTCGTTGGGGCTGGAAAACGGACGGGCATGCAACGAACACTTCGCGGGCACAAGTCAACAATCAATGAAGTAACAAGGTGAACCAAACCTGTGAGCACTACAGGGTCTCTGATCGTGACTGACTAAGGTGCAACCACAACCGGATGATCACAGAGTTCTAATCAGGTGTGGATACATAACTTTTTAAATTACAGATACACATGTACACAACACAATCATCCACACACAGTTAACACAAGGGTCCACACAGTGTCACACTAGCATAGGTAGAGTTGGTACACTCAAGCACAGAGGTTACATTGAAGTCTTACCTACATGTCAATGCCATGTGGCGGTCAACATATAACACTGCATAAACAATAGAGACTGATGGATCAACAGTCAATTAAGGAAGAAGTGTGGAGCAGTTTTAGACATCAGATAGCTAGCTACATTGCAAGGACTTATCTAGCTACTAACTTGTACTTTTAGCCACTAAGACTCACTCAAAGAACACCACACCATTATCCCCTGGCCTGTTAGCAGTTGTTTCTCCCCTTCATTGCTGGCGAGGGAGCACTCTACATTTGCTCTTGCATTGCCTATTAATCAGAAGGCACACCAGGTGAATTATTTGTCCACACACATACACTACGTGTTACATCCTCAAAATTACTGGTAAATTAATGATTGACAAGCATAATGATAGAAACTGCTCCTCATTGAGTTTGGTGGTATTGTGTAGAGTGCCAGATGGTGCTTGCATGTCTCTCCGAGGAACTAGTACTGACAGTACTATAGATGTGACAGTGTTAGCAGTGAAGCATGAGAGTAAAGTAAAGACTAAAGAGTACATAGGCTGTGCTCATGTAACTTATATGTGCATGGCCATGGACAATTAATGCTAGGGTATGTGTGCCTGCATGTGTGCAATACTAGTGTGTGGCCTTTCTGTTATTAACAGTGATTGTCACATTCTAAACATCCCAGTGTGACTAAAATGCCATATACTCTATACACAAAAATGACTTTCCTCTTAGAGGCTATGAACACATGTGGGGTCAATCACACTGAACCCATAATTAAAACAAACATTACTGCATGTATATCTTCGATAGCTATACTTTGCTCTGCTCTTTGTACACTGCATGCAGTCAGGGCTCAGCTGCAGGTGTAAGGGAAGTTTGTGAGCTTCCAGTGCATGCAGTATCCACTTCTAATGGGTACAGGACCTTTCAATCCGTGGATCTTCCTCAGCTGTAATACAAAACTTAGGAAACATGACACTGAATAAGGGTGTATGTGTCATTGGGTGTCAAGACGTTGGTGGGAAGTTGCGTAATGTGGGGTGATGTGATGGATGCATCAAAATTAATTATATGCAAAGGATGGGTGATGATGGGTAATAAATTAAAGGGGGTGAGATGGGAGGTACAGTGAGGTCACCTGGGGGGCCCTCAAGGGGGGCAGTGGGAAGGAGGCTTGTCCAGCAAGGGGAGCCAGGTGGGTTGTTGTTGAGGCCACAGTCCAGTTTGATGTCTGATGTTGCTGGCGGATGTGTAGCATCTCTAGGACCTTTCTTCTCCAATTTATAGCTTCCTTCCAGTTGACCTGGTACTGGTTGGTCCAGGGATGCACTACAATTTTATTCTTCCTGTCTGGTCTTGGCTACCTCACCTTCACTATAGGGAGATTCTGAGGGTGCTTCTGAATGTTTTTACTGTTTCATTCCCAGTGGTGGCACAACGTTCACTGACTCCTTTGAAGTATGGAATGTATAAGAGCTTGGGAGGTGTCTCGCTTTCAATGGTGATGTTGGTTGGTGTTGTTCTGCCTTATTTAATGTCACACTCCCTATTTTGTATTACAGCTGATGAAGATCCACAGATCGAAACATCTTGCACCTGTTTGAAGTGAATACTGCGTTTGAAGGACACTAAACTTTCCTGCCTTTGTGACCACACAGTAATGAACCTCTACAGGGCTCAGGTGTTGTGCTTGTTTTCTAGCATATAATACTGTAACAGTATGTCTAGCTCTGTTGTCCCTACATAATGTCCAGTGCAAGAAGTAAAGGTAAGTTGTGTGATCTTCATAAGATTGGTATGCAAGTGGCTTATAAATAGAGGTGGTTGCCAGTGTGAGCTGTGATATTTGTGGGCATATATTGATGTACGTATGTGGCTCTATGCAGATGTGGACAGCAGCTAGTCTAAGAAGAGTGTATGCACAGGCAGTGATTATTAGCTTACCCACATATTTATGGAGGTGAGCTGAGAGTCACACATGTGCATAAACCTGAAGATGTGCATGCCTTAGTGCAAAGTTTTGCATATTTCCCTATCATGCAGATTTGAAGTAGTGATGTGAGATGCATTGGTAGGACAAAAACATGTTGGACATCTTTTCAATTTCAGATATTGACAAAAATTAATGATAATTATATATCCTCATTTGCATATAGAAATAGTCAGTAAAAATGGTGGCAAGGAGGCAGAAGGTCAATAATGGCCACTTTTGGGTGATTGATTGAAAGATGTATATGCTGTTTGGAAACCAGCTGAGCTAGAAATAGGATGTGGTGAATGATAACCTTAAATGGGTTCCGGGCTTGGCATAAACAAACAAGAATACTTTTTGGTAGACTAGTAATGCAGGTATGAAGCACATGTTTGCATGAGGGCTGTAGTCTGCATGTATTATGATTTGCTTCACTAGCTGTTTGCGGTAACTCATTGGGACATTGTACTCATGCCACACCTGTAGAAGACAGCTGGAAGCCAGGATGTATGCACACACTGCATGCAGCGGATTAACTTTACCATACATTGAATTAGCGCATAACACCAGCCACTACACTGTGAAAGGTTCAGTTATTGCAATACTGATGGCACTAATACCCTTGAAGCATTGTTCTCTATTGCTGTAGTCACTCCACATTCTAGTGTGCACGCTTTGTGTATTGTGATACTGTTATGATCACACAGACCAAGCATTATCCACACATTTCCATGTGTTGCTGTACAGTTGTCATTCTGTGACCAAGCATAGTTGTTTCTGATGTAATGTCATTGACGCTCATTGCTCATTTCTCATTGCACTAACCCCCTCATGGTTAAATGTTTCATTTGACGTCAATAGCCTCCCATGCCAATGCTCAAGCTTAATGCATGCATTCAACCTGACACTTTTACTGCTGTCACACAGGGCAGACATTCCTGTACATGTGTTCATGTACGTGTATAACTTACACACACAGTTGGCCATGTGCACTGACTGTATACTGACAGATCTAGACATGTGCATGCATTAGTCAATTGGATGCACTCAAGAGCCATGTACAATTATATTCTCTGCAAACTTCCGGAAGTCACTGTGAGAAGTGGCACTGACTGATGTCATTGATAAGAAACCAAAACGCTGTCAATATCTCTACATTGGGTTGCTCTTGGCGAGCTCTGTGTGGCATGATTTCTCTTGACCCTGCCACCGCGCATGTGGCCTCCCGCCATTTCAATGACAACAAAAGCAGAGGCTAACATACAGTGTCACACAGGGCCATAAGATGGCATGTAAAAACACACTACATTCACATTAACTAATTTTTCCACTAATGAGATCATTGAAGGTGGGTGGGGCAACACCACATGGAGGTGACTGGGATAATGACAGCTGTGGGAGGAGCTAGCAGATACTGTGAAGGGTGTGTAGTGTGGTTTGGTCCCATGGTGCTTGTCTTTCTAAAGAGCTATATAGCACTGGCAGTACTGGTACTGTAGACAGGCAATGGGTTAGTAATTATGCATGGGATTATGTAAAGTGGGCATACATAGACAGTGCTCGTGTAACTTACAATGTGAATGGACATGCAATGGTTGTGTATGTGTGCATCCATATGCATGTGTACATGCAATACTTATATGTAGTGTGTGGCCTTTCCACTGTACATATGTCAGCATACAGTACTAGTGATTGTGACATATGCTAAACATCACAGTGTGCACTAACTTGCACTGATTGTATGTTATGTATGAGGACATATACCGCAAACAAGAATGACTTTCCCCATGGCTATGGACACATTATGGAATCAATCATACTGAGATTATATTAAAACTAGACATTATTGTATATCCTTCATAGCTCATTATGCTCATTAATCAATTTGCTCTTTGTACACTGCATACAGTCAGAGCTCAGGTAATGTACCTGTTTTCTGGCATAATTTATGGTACAGTCTCTCTCTGTTGTCCCTACATAACCTCAAGTGTGAGAAGTACAGGCAAGTTGAGTGACCCTCACAAGTTAGCTATACAAGTGGCTTGTGGTTGTCAGTGTGGACTGTGACATTTGAGAGCATACAGAGTGCATGGCTTTCTCCACATGTCTGTGTGTGGACAGCAGCTATAGAGTGTATGCACATGTACTGACATGTTGGTGAGCTGAAAGTCACTACATGTGCATACACACAAAGATGTGTGTGCCTTAGTGCAATGGTTTGTGTTTACTTTTCTTATACTAATTGTGCAGTACTGATGAGATACAATTGTGGCATGTTTCATTTCTTTGTCGATTTGTGGATATTTTAAAAATGTTACAATAGTCTTGACCACCTTTTGCATATTGAGATATTCAATACAATTGGTGGCAAGGAGGTAGAAGGAAAATAACGCTTACCTTAAGCTTTGTGTAATTCAGTGAAAGATGTAAAAGCTGTTTAGAAACAAGTTGAGCTAGAAATAGGATATGATGAATGATAACCTTACTAGGCTACTAGGTGCTGGTTGTGGGTACCAGGCTTGGCATGAACAAACAAGAACCTGCACCTTTTGTCAGACTTGTGTACCATGAAGGTATGTATGAAGCTCAAGTTTGCATGTGGTCTGAACCACACATGTTTTGCTTGACTATTTAAAGTATCTCATAGGGTCCATGTATATAGGGAGTAACATATATATACCACACCTGTACACGACAACTGGAACCAGGACACATGCACATACTGCATGCAATAACAATGCAGCATTATTTAACTCACATTAAATACATAACACCAGCCACTACACTGTTGAAGGTTCAGTTATTGCAATACTAATGGCACTAATACCCTTGAAGCATTGTTCTCAATTGCTGTAGTCACTCTACATTTCAGAGAGTAGGCTTCATGTATTGTGTGATACTGTTATCACACAGACCAAGCATTATCCACACATTTTCATGTGTTGCTGTACGGTTGTCATTCTGTGACCAAGCATAGTTGTTTCTGATGTAATGTCATTGAGGCTCATTGCTCATTGCTCATTGCACTAACCCCCTCATGGTTAATTGTTTCATTTGACATCAGTAACTTCCCATGCCACTGCTCAAGCTTCATGCATTCAACCTGACACTTGTACTACTGTCACACAGGGCAGGCATTCCTGTACGTGTGTCCATGTACGTGTTTGCATGTAGTCTGAACCACACATGATTTGCTTGACTGTTTAACGTATCTCATAGGGTCCATGTACATATACCACACCTGTACTGCTGTCATTCTATGACCAAGCCTATAGCTAGTTGTTTATTTGATGTCAATAACTTCCAATGCTACTACTCCAGCTTCATTCACTCTAATCAATACTGCTGCCACACATGTACAGGGCAAGGGTCCTCTCAATCCATCTACCTCTATAGCTCACCTGTAATATATATTTGCCCTTGGTGCACTAACTACATTATACATACTATATAAAAGACATGCATGCACTCATCGATTGGATGCACTATAATATTATTATAATTATAGTATACCTTTTGTCTGCTCACTCCTGGCCTCCAAATTATTATAGTTTTATAAAACGTTTTAGTAACTGTTGCTTATTCCTTGTCAACAACCTTCTGCTAAACACCAACATCCTATTCATGGTATCCACTCTCAGCTTACTTGAATTACACCATCAGAATTGACAGAACTACATACTGTTATCACTAAGTATTTGAGGTGACATCAGTGAATAATATTGCCTTGCAAGATTGTAATTCTAGATCTGTCAAACAATTGTGAAGTACAATACATTCACAGGGCTGCAGGCTATAGCTATACACAATTATATATGCACAGTTAGTGTTTGTGTGAACACAGCAGTACACTTAATTATATGATGAATGTTGACAAGTATGTACTATATGGCCCTATATAAAGCTATATACTTGCAATTGTGCAGCTACTATAGCTAATGCACAATACATGACAGTGTTCATTAATATATAGCACAATGCATGAAGATGGAAACCAGGCTGCATTAATTAAATTAAAGTGAATTGATGCAGTTAATTATTAGTAACAGTTATTTATATACTGTTGCAAAATTCACCACACACACACCTACATAAACAGTGCCACACAGCACAGATGTAGTGTGTGATGTCCCTTGTGACTTGTAGGAAATTGACACATATAATGCAATGCTCACTCACACACTATATAGCCATGCATTCATATTCCAAGATGTAGTGTACAAATACCACAAAGTCATCATAGCTGCTACAAGGAAACATTACTGGTGTCACTTTGTCACAGAAATCACACACTTCCCTACTAGTTATGCAAACAACTGCTAAAATGATACAATAAAATCTCAACATCGAGTACCGCAAACTTTGGTCCAGCTAAGCCTAGTAACAGGTAAGAAATTATCATTGGCAATCCTGTCATTAGCTCTCCTGCACTGAGACAACCTAGGTCTTGTGATCCATGATTTGCTTGAGCTGCATTACCAGTGGACTGTAGAAAAAAGGTGAGAGGTCATCAGATGAATGGAAGACACCAACTGAAACAAAATGCATATGCTTGAACACACACACACACACACACACACACACACACACACACACACACACACACACACACACACACACACACACACACACACACACACACACACATTCACATTCCACCAGTTGAAGGGTCTAGCTGGCTAGAAAGGCGCTATGTACTTGATTGAATCAGCATTCACTCACCACCTACACCTGAAGTCACTGTGGTGCATGCACACCACACCACACAGAGGGGTTCACACTGAACATAAGGACAGGCAGTCTCACTACATATGTGTCCTAGATCACCTGTCCATTCAATGGTAACATCTCAAAGTGAACGAAGGTCACTAAGACCCTCGTTCTCAGTTAAGACCTGTGCACTGTGTAACAACATGTCAACGAGCACCATTCTACCCTGGGTTGGTCTAGCGGGATAGCCTGCTAGATGGAGCACAAGTAATTGGGATCATGCAGTGAGTGAGGTGTGCACACTCTGCAGTAGACTACCTAACTGCTGCTGGGGGGAGTGGTCCGGGGAGGAGGTGGGGGCAGAGGTAGAAGGGAAACTAATGCTGTGGGGGGGGGGGGGGGGCAACGACAAGAGGAGTGGTCTGTGGAGGAGGGACTGGGGGCAGAAGTGGAAGGGGGTATCCCTATTGTATATACTGGGAGGGGTGTTGCAGGCAGTGATGTGGGTTTGTGCTTGCACCTCCTGGTGATTGGTGGGTGGAGTCTATAAAGAGAGGGCAAGAGAGAGTGTCCATTACTAGCATTATGAAAGAGTTGAGTGGATGCCACAAGGAGACAAAGAGGGTTGTCTAGAAGGTGGTCTTGTCACAATCAGACTTGGTACAAAGTGTGGACTACAGACTCACATGAGGTGTGTGTGTGTGTGTACATGTGTATGTTGGAAGGGTACAATGACATTGGTATCAGTAGTCCACTGAGGTGTAGTCTGGCTTGCTAGACCGTCCCACGTAAACGCCTACAGGCGCGGAAGGGAAGGGACGGTCTAGCGGCACTCTAGATTAGTTCACACCTCGAGGACCAAACCAATATTCATAGGTTGGTTCGACCGCAGGAACGCACTTGTCTCTAAAGTTAATTATATCTGACTCCTGTGTCTCAGGATCGCGAATGAAGAATTCGTCTTGCAGAAGGAAAAATGGATCGATCAAAATTGTTTGACTCACACCTCATGGATTCTCTCCAAACTATTGGAAAGTCGAATTTACTCCTAAGCAGTCACCAGAAAGAAGCCCTCAAATCTGTATTAGCCGAAAGGGACACTCTCGTGAGCCTTCCAACGGGACATAGCAAATCGGTCGTCTTCGAGTTGCTGCCAAATCAAGCAACACGCTTCTCCTTCAGCCGTGTTGGCAATATCGCCGTTGATTGCGCTGATGGAGACGCAAATTAGCGATTTACGGCGAAGAGGACCGGAGGCCACGTGCCACGTCAACTTTCTTGCGGACGTTCTCTGACTTCGCTCCGTTAGAATACATTTTCAAGAAGGTGACCTGGTAGGGGTGGGTATTCTCGAAGGCATGGGGCCGGACGACTCTGGCTGAGGCTTTGTCCCGAAGAAAAACGACCTCGACTTTGCTAGTCTTTCTTTCAATGACTTCGTTTTCGCTGCCACATCATCATCGTTCTTCTTGACTCGAAGGACAGCATCGTAGCAACTCTTGCAAAGCCGCGTAGGTGCATCTTCCGGGACTTCATTTCTGCTGTCGATCTTGGTAAGGAGAATAAGAGCATGACCTGCTGCGGTGAGTCCTTCATTGGTAATCTTGCAAAGAAGGTAGCAGTTCTCGTCGAGCGAGCGGAGACAAATACGGCAATATCTTGCGTTCTTCATTGCTAACGGAACCGATCTAGAGAGAGCGCAGCTGAGTAGACTTCAAAGAGATAATGCGTTCCTGTGGTCAAAAGAAGCTATGAATATTGGTGTGTGCAATTCGGCACAGTGCAGGTGCAGGGGATTCTGGAACTCACAACAAGATGCATTCTTTGATGTAAGGGTTTTCAACCCTCTGGCATCTTCCAACCAGACCCCCACTCTCAGCACAGTCTTCACGCGGCATGAAAGAGAGAAGAGACGCGCATATGACCAACGTGTCAGAGAGGTCGAACATGGCTCCTTCACGCCTCTTGTTTTCTCAGCCTCAGGTGGAATGGGCCCCTCCACCACCATTGCCTACAAGCGGCTAGCAGCTCTGCTAGCAGAGAAGAGAGGGCAAAGGTACGGCCTGGTGATGACATGGCTCAGATGTAGGCTTTCATTCAGCCTGTTGAGATCGGCCATCACAGCAATCAGAGGCTCTAGGACCGCGAGATTCAATCATGAAAGCACCCAACAAATCGCGTTGGCTGCAGCTGAGGGTCGTATTCCCTCAGCGTGACCCTATTAAACACATATTAAACTAACAAAATGTAACAGTGACTCTCAACCTTTATGTACATGGACTCTTCATTAATTTTGATGTTGAACTTTTAAGCATGACTTGTTTTTCAGGGCAGTGCGCATGTGTGCCCTATGTATTATATATTGTCTGTATTCGGCACAGTCGAATCTGATTGGTCCTCGAGGTGTGAACTAATCTAGAGTGCCGCTAGATCGTCCCTTCCCTTCCGCGCCTACCGGGCGCTTACGGGACGGTCTAGCGGGCCAGACTAACTGAGGTGTGGCCTCCTATTTCATGAGTGTCCTTCAGACATGTAGTTGGTGTGAGGAGTGGGTAGGTACTGTGGTCAGGACAGTGGAGACATGATGCTGGCAGTCACTCAACCAGACACACAGCAGGAGAGTGAGGTTGTAGGTGATACAATAGGAGTAGCCTGTACAACAAACACTAGAGTGCATGATGAATGCAAATACAACTAGTTGCTATAGCAACACACACACCTGTTAGCTTCTGCTGTTGACTCTGTTGAGGGGTGGGGCTACATTGTATGTGGGTGGGACTACATCAGTGGTGGGAAAAGGTGCTGAGGGAAGGTGCACATTGGAGAGTGGTCCTGTGGTGTGTCTGAAGTGCTGGGAGAATTGGAGACAGGACAAGGAGTGAACAGCATGTATTTGTGTGTGTGTGCATGTGTGTGTGTGTGTGTGTGTGTGTGTGTGTGTGTGTGTGTGTGTGTGTGTGTGTGTGTGTGTGTGTGTGTGTGTGTGTGTGTGTGTGTGTGTGTGTTCACTCAGCATATACAGTACCTGTATATGTGTGTGCGTCCATTTACAAATGGTCAGAGTTGCCTCTCCCCTTCTTTGCCAAGAAAGGAGCACCTTCTGTAGCACTCCGTTTGCCCTTTCTGCTGCATGCAGGGGAAGAACATACAGCAAACACAGCACATGACATAATGGCCAAATCTAGTTGGACTCACTTCAGTTCAAGCTATGGCCATTTGTGATGTACAATGGTTACACACACACACACACGCACACACACACCCACACGCACACACCCACACACACACACACCCCACCCCCCCCACACACACAATTGTGGGGTATCCATAACATCCATAGTAGATGGAAGCATACCTTGCCCTCTGTTGTCTCCCTTGCTTTCCTTTGATGATGGAGGTCCACCAACAGAGGGACCTGATCCATCAGGGTCTGCAGACAGTGCCAATATAAATAATGCAAAACTGCACATAATTCACAAACATTTAAAACCATTACAGCACACAGCACTCTACACATGTAGAGCATTATACTAAAACATTCTGAATGTTACCATTAAAATGTAACTATCAGCCACTATAGCTAACTGCAGTTGAAACTGAACACAGTAGGTTACTATGTACAGTACATTTTGTTTAACAAATTATGTGAACTTTCTGGAAACTGGGTATCACCACGGCAGACCATCAATTGATGAGCAAATATGTCAATCACATTCAAGTACAGAGGGCTCATGGTTAGACAAACTGCTCCACTACTGCCTGTCCAGTCTATAGTAGTTGTACCCATGCAGTTCACTATATCAACACGACATGTGCCACAACACTGAGAACACCTGTTGGTCAGTTTGGAGAAGCTCATACTGTAAACACATCATTTCCAATAAACAACATTTTGTTGATATACAAATGACTGTCCTGTAGTGTTGTATGTGTAACTGGTTGATGTGTTAGTGACAGTGTCACTGAATGAAGTGAGGGCTTCTCAGCTGGCTCAGGCATCAGAAAAGGTTGGTTCTCTAATACCAGCTTCACAACAGGGTTGAAAACCTTGCCGACGTTTCAACCAGATGCTCTGGTCTTCTTCAGGGCGAAGATGACTGAGGGCTTCTTCGCCCTGAAGAAGACCAAAGCATCTGGTCGAAACGTCGGCAAGGTTTTCAACCCTGTTGTGAAGCTGGTATTAGAGAACCAACCCTTTCTGAGTGTCACTGAAGCAGTGTCAACTAAGACATGCACTTTACTTCAGTGGTGCCCTCAGTAGTTCAAAGCCTCAACACATATGCCCAACCACTGCACTGCACCTTGTAAGGGAGGGTCCACTGCAGACAATTGGCTCCTCACTGACTGGCAGGGGGTCTGTCTCACAGAGGAGTCCTGTAGTGACGTGAGGTGGGGAGGTGTCTGGTGCACCATTGCCTGCTGCACCACACCCACCTCAGGAGTGGTGGGCTGCTGTGCCGTCTGCTCCATCTGCCTCAACTGCTGCACCTGAGTGCCCTGCAGTGCAGTCTGGTAGGCCTGGTACTGCTCCATGGTCAACATGGTAGAAGGGTGAAGACTCAGCATGGCTCCCTGCAGCATCATCCCATACCATTGGTTAAACATCATCTGCTGTTGCTGGAGTAGGTTGGCATATTGCACTTGTGTATGTGCCTGTGTGATAAAGCGTTCGAATGTTATACGGGAGACTCCGCCGTACGGAGAGACGTTCGAACACTGGACAGGACTGGAACAATAATTAGGCACACACTGCGGCCAACAACAAGAGATACAACTCACTGACAAACTCTATATCCTTCAACAACCACCAAAAAAAAGTACAGCTGCACCAAAAAACATCCCATGCATAATCAATAATACAGGTCAGCATAATCAATAACTAACGGATACAGTACACGTACACAAACCACAACATACCCAGCTAATCACACAACAACAGGTAAGACAATATTATGATCAAGCTTCATTGTACGATCATGTGTCCATCACAGCCTGTGCCAAAGAGGGGGCTGATGCCACACCCTGTGGCATGCCAGTCACTGGGCAATCAATTCTGTAGGAGCTGCAGTGGGGACTGGGATTGGAGGAGGAGGAGCCAGTAGGCCCCGCCTCCTGGTAGACATCTGCTGCTGCTGTTGATACTGTGTGGCTGCTAACTGCTGCATTTGATGCTGTCCCCACACCACCTCAGGGTGTTGGTGCATGCTGTGGTGTCCTGGTCTGCCTTGACTGTGCATCTCAGGAGCAAGAGTAGCGTGAGTAGTGGTGTAAACAATTGACAGTGCTTGACTGGTCATACAGGCAGGTTGGGATGGGAGTGAGTGTTGGGCAAACAAGATGGCTGGAAATGTTGTCAACAACTGCCCAGTGCTTAGGTGGGCAGTAGTGGGAGTGGTTGGGACTAGACTGGTGACCTGTTTAGTAGGAGACAGTAAAAAGAGGTACATAGAGCTGTGCACATCCATTTAGTTCACCTGATACTATTAAATAAGCAAGAGCTTGACACTATTAATGTCATGAATAATCAGGAGCTGACAAAAACAACCAAGTCACACTAAATGAATCAATGAATTCTGTTCTTAGATGACACTGGTAAATAGTTCAATTAGAGCACATACATTTAAAGTCTATCCTACATTTGCCTGAGCGCATCATTTGCGTGGTCTGTGGACTTAGTACACATAGTTCAGAGGATCTCCCACATCCAAGGAGGAAAACAAGACACAGATTGGTTGTGTGAGTTAGAGATGTCTTGAAGAACACACAGAACACATTAGATGGTGTACAGGCAAACAGTATGGTATTTGAGGAATGCTAGTCCAGATAGGATTCTTGGTGGGTCTAGGTTTGTGAAGAGAGTGGTTTAGTACACTAACAGCAGGACACATGCAACACAATGTCACTCCATGTCAGGGTGCATAATGATTAATTCATACAAATTGAAAGTTCACGAGTGGAAACATTTTATTGGTCCTCCTCTAACAGAAACAGACAACAGCCTAAAGTAGTGTAGCCCAGCTGTCATTTTGATGCCTCAGCCTACCAAAAGGACAGTGTGGGACACTACTAGCTAATGCAACCCATATAAGGAAGGAAGGTCAGCCTGACATTTAGTGATTGCTGTCAGTTAGCAATTGCTATAAGGTGCCAGGCTACTGTGATCCAATTGTTAAGTGTGAACAGCTGAACTTCCCCCATGTTAACTACTGTTGGTTTTCAGACTTCCTCAGACTCTATCAAGTAAGTAGCTAGAGCACCCAGGCTGTCCTTTTATTCAAACAAAATTAATGATAGCCTGGTTACAAGTGCTTAATTGGGAGTATATAGCTAAGCCCTAATAAGCTTTGCTTTGCTTCTATTATATACTCTTTATAAATTTGTACAATCACACTGTATGGAGCATAACAGTACACAACAACAGAAGCAGAGGAAAGTTGCATGGTATACGCAATTCACAGCATGCATAAAATGCTTGTGAACATGTAGCTTCTGTACCAGTTCTTGCAAAAGGCAGAATCCTACTATAATTCACGGGATCTAGAATTTGGATGTATGTTTGTTCAGCCATAAAATCGGCGCCTTCCCGGGAATCGGCCCGAAACGCTCCGTGCTAGTGGAGGGACTCGGGGGACATGTTCTTAGCGGGGTGCCGTTCGCCTAGCTGCCTTGCGGCCGAAAAGGGAGATGTCCTTCGTCAATTCTCCGCGGGCCGATATGCCAATTTTAACATTATCGACTGGCCCTTCCACTACCGGTCATTGGCGTACTTGATACGAGCCATGCCAGTTAAGGGGGTGGAGGGACATGAGCTTAGAGGGGTGTCGTTCACCTAGCTGCCCTGCAGCCGAAGAGCGCGCTTCCTTTTTTCCCGCGGGCCGAGACGCCATTTTAAATTATTGGATTCTGGGACTTTTGGTTACGGAAGATCTTATTCGTTGTCGGCAAACGTTCGAATTAAACTCTACCGTCGTTATAGCAGCCAGCTTCCGTTGCTACCTGTGCAGATAGTTCAAAACAGGCAAGGTACCAACTCACTGGCTTGCGATAAGCTGGCACTTGCCCGTAGGGCGGGCATTCAGCTCGTCCTACTGTAATTCACGGGATCTAGAATGTTTATGTATGTTTGTTCAGCCATAAAATCGGCGCCTTCCGGAGAATCGGCTCGAGACGCTCCGTGCCAGTTGATGGACTCGGGGGCCATGTTCTTAGCGGGGTGCCGTTAGCCTAGCCGCCTTGCGGCCGAAGAGCGAGACGTCCTTCGTCAATTCTCCGCGGACCGCTACGCCATTTTAACATTATCGACTGGCCCTTCCACTACCGGTCATTGGCGTACTTGATACGAGCCATGCCAGTTAAGGGGGTGGGGGACATGAGCTTAGAGGGGTGTCGTTCACCTAGCTGCCCTGCAGCCGAAGAGCGCGCTTCCTTTTTTCCCGCGGGCCGAGACGCCATTTTAAATTTTTGGTTTCTGAGACTTTCGGTTACGGAAGATCTTAATCGTTGTCGGCAAACGTTCGAATTAAACTCTACCTCGTTATAGCAGCCAGCCTCCGTTACTACCTGTGCAGATAGTTCAAAACTGGCAAGGGACCGACTCACTGGCTTGCGATAAGCTGGGAACCTGCCCGTAGGGCGGGCATTCAGCTAGTAATTAAGAATATGAGCAATTGTGTTGGAAGAGAACAGCCTGTGACATTCAAGACATGACTATAATTATAATTATAGCACAATGCTCACCTCTTATTATGTCGCAGAAGAATCTAAAATAGCTGTTACAACATAATTCTTACTGCTTCACACCGCTCTGCAGTTGTCTAGTGCGAGAGTGCCCTTCTGCTTTGATCGACCCAGTAATTGAAATTTGTAGCTAGGGACTGGTATGGGATGGTATGTGCTTGTGTCCCCATGTGCACGTGTGTATGACTGTGTATGTGGGAAGAGTACAATTACATCAGCCGCAGCCATATAAATGAATTCTACTAAGGAGTCACTTCCTATTTCGTGTATGTCCATGAGATACAAGAAGCGCAGGGTTAGTACATGTACAGTAGTATAATATACATGGCGCTATAATTAGGGTAGTGGACACACGTACACACATACACTCACACACACACCTCCTCCTTCTCTATACACCTCCCAACGTCCACAATTGGACGTTGGAAGACATCACAAAAAACATAATTATACACACACACACACACACACACACACACACACACACACACACACACACACACACACACACACACACACACACGTACACACATACACTCACACACACACACACACACACACACACACACACACACACACAGCTGATGTTCTATGTACAGCAATGAAGGCAATTTACTAGACTGCACTGTGTACTAGTAACATGTGATGGCACATGTGGGCACATCAAGTAAAAACGTATGCTCAAGGGAACTCCATGTCCTATACATCTCCCAACATCCACAATTGGACGTTGGAAGACATCACAAAAAACATAATTATACATACACACACACACGTCACAATAATTATACAAATGCACATGTGCACCATTGCTGTCTGTACCTCGTGCACAGTTGGCTGCTCAAGCTCTGATCCCTTTATTGCATAACTGACTCTAACAAAACTTTTCCTGCTCATTTGTAGTACACTTGGTTACTTACCATTGTGACTGCATTACACTACATGATATAAACCTATAGGCCTTTTCATTACATTGCATTATAATTACAAAACGAGTGTTGCTTCTAATAAAGGATCACGAGTAACAAGCATTGTGTGTGCACTGACATGTGATATTGTGCATCTACAGTGTTTCAAACATTAATTTGCTAACTGAAATAGAAAACTACAAAGATGTAAAGTGAGTTCAAAAAGCACTTCACCACACACAGTCTATGTGACCTCTCTTCAGTCCTGTCTTCTTCAGTCTGTGGAGGACCAGGTCTCACTACTGCTCAAAGAGGCCTAGAGGAGAGAGGAGGCGTATACTGACTGGCCTACTGACTGGGGTCCAGAGGTCTCACACAGCTAAAGGGACACACTTGGAATACATGACATGTAAATTTACAAATGTCCACTCTTCCTCACCTCCATCACAGCTACCGCTGTCCTCCTTTTTGCTTTTTTCTTTCCTTTCTTGTTTTTCCTCCCCTTTTATCCTTCTGACTCTCTTCGAACTGCAGGGCTCAGTCAGTGGTCCAGCAGGTCTCCTCGATGGTGGGGCTGGATAATGGTGATGGGGCGAAGAGGGGGTTGCCCCGGCAAATGTGGGCAATGCAGGAGGAGGAGGAGGGGCAGTGGTGATCCCTGAAGCACCCGGTGAGCCACAAGACACAAAGTGGTGTGCTCCTGGAGAACAGACGGATGGGGAAACAGCAGATAAGTGCATTAAGGTGACAGTTGTCGTTTGTGCTCCCACACACTTCCCAATCTACAAAGGGTGTGTGCACTTGTCAGGTGTCCTTTCTAACTCCCATGCCCCATCAAACTGTAGAACAACAACTGCAGCTTGCTACAGAAGACATGAGCAGGAGAAGTGCAGGACGTATGAGAGGAGAGTTTTAGAAGCAGAACACAGCACTATCACCCCCCTTGTGGTGTCTACAAGTGGGGGCTGGGGCCCCTCGGCAACAGTTGTGTACAAGAGGCTTGCCAGCCTCATCTCCGCCAAAGTGTCACAGCCATACAGTATCACTCTGTATTTCATCATTGACTCTACAGTCATGTGCCTATGTGGAACCAGGTCTTCTTTTCACCAACCGGCCAGGGAACTAAACCTCCATGAGCAGCCATTGAACCTCGTTGCCAGCAAGGCTCGATGGTAGATGAGACACAGCTCATAGCAGACTGATCTCTTATTACAATGTGCATGTTGTCATTTGCCCTTTCTCGGATGTCCTTGGTATTTATTTAATATTATGTATATTGACATTGATTTAAAAACCGGTTTCTGTCACAGGCAGTCCGCATGTGTGCATGTGTAATCACTGAATAAGCTCTGTCAGGTGTCCTGTGACCACGCTCACAAGAGTCAGGTCAGGTCTAATACTTTGACTTGTACACCAAATGCACAATAATAGGTGCAGCCAATCAGATTGCAGGAAATATATTAGACCCATTGAAAGATTAGACATGACCTGACCTGTCCCCCCAGTGGGGAGGGGTCGGGCAATATTTGCTTAGTGGGGACCTGCAGCGTTTGGTATTTGAAGGAGTGTCCATACGTGAAAGGATTGCTGTTCATTGTGTTGATGTTCACTCATATCCAGTAACAGTTCAGAACATGCCATTTCTGCATATACACTATACCAATGGCAGTGAACCACAGATCATCCGTACATGTGGTTCACTAATTAGCATCACTTGCTGAACCATGGTACTTCAAGGCTCAATGCCACTTAAGTCCAGTCCCCTCCAGGCATGTATGTAACAATGGGAATGAAAACATATTCTCTATGGTTTGGAACAGTATAGACATAGCACTCCATCTTCAATTGCACATGGAGCTTTGTGTCCAAAGAATGTATGGCAATGTGCCGTAGCAATTCATAACAGTCCCTCAAATGCACAGTTGTACATAATTATGCAAGGTGTCAGAATGAACCCCACAGCGTGTAGACAAGTGGGCGAGTACACTGGAGCATGTTGGGCACTCTTGTACCAACATGCTCTTGTAACCACATCTAAAATACATGGATACCTCCAACAGGTAATGTGGACGTATCCCAAGCCATTCCAAATGTGCCTTATAAAACCACGCAGGGAGGCCAATGTTATCAAGGTGTACAAGCTGTGAAGTGCACATACATTGAGTGTAAGTGTACACATTCAGGTCAGTAGAGGCTATTATATACAGAGGACATACTGATAAGTGGGAAGGTATGTACATGAGGAGGTAGAGGAGGGGAGTTGGTGTGATCACCTCACTTGGAACAACAGAAGTACTTGAAGAGACAGCATTCACACAATTGGTGCACAGGTGATTGCTTCACCACTTACTAATCCTTACCACCCACCTGGCAGGACACGTGGTTGCTGTCCACTTATGGACATCAGAATGTTGGCCACTTGTGTCATATTTGGGTAGTCTATCACAGCTGCTGTGTGGGCAGATACATTTGGAGGGGGAAAGGTGCACAGAGAAGAGATAGAAAACTGCATTGATGACACAGATGTGACAATGACTCAAGTGATGAATAAAGGAAAGGGATTCATAATTGAAGTGTGACTAAACATTAACCATATTAAGAAACTTGTGTAAGTTATTGTTGCACGAACATGTAGTCCCATGAGGTCAAGATGCGTTCTAACTGAGGCATGTCTATAGCATGCCAAATTCGGTGTCCAGAGGTCCACCCACTTCATTGCATCCACTGCTATCAAACTCTCAACGTACATGTTCACCCACTCTCCACTGTACCTTGTGTGGGAGGGGCTCCCACTTGGCTCCTCACTGACTGGCAGGGGGTCTGTCTCACAGAAGAGTCCTGTAGTGATGTGAGGTGGGGAGGGAGGCAACACTGCATGCTCACTGAGGCTATAGGTGTATCCACCCTTCAGCACACAACATCAACACAAACATGTTGTCTGCAGATGTCACTGCAGCACCTTATCACTCAACACCACTGCTATGTAATACGTATAATGGAGTGGCAGACAATGATTACATTGCTATTACGTACGTAAATTATATTTTAGTAGGAGACATTCTGACAACACCTGTCATCATACTTTACAGCAATATACTGTAGGGGAAGGGTCCAGTATAGCCCATGCAATGGGGAGCCACATGTCTACAGTGAGTGATGACAGAGAACTGTCCCAAGGTGTTTAGGAGAGCTTTAACTGTAACAGGACCTCTCACCAACAAAAGGACTCAGTAAAACCAGTACACACTTAACCATGAGTATGAGTACTGTGCGTATAGCGTAATTTTGTGATAATAAATTTGGTTCTGCAGACACTCCAGATCTGTGGACTCAGTAGGCACTACATATAGTTCAGAGGATCTCCCACATCCAAGGAGGAAAACAAGACACCAACAGACAGGGTGTGTGAGCTAGAGACGTCTTGAAGAACACACAGAACACATTAGATGGTGTACAGGCAAACAGTATGGTATTTGAGGAATGCTAGTCCAGATAGGATTCTTGGTGGGTCTAGGTTTGTGAAGACAGTGGTTCAGTACACTAACAGTAGGACACATGCAGCACAATGTCACTCCAACTCAGGGTGCATAATGATGAATTCGTACAAAATGAAAGCTCATGAGTGGAAAAATATTATTGTTCTTCCTACAACAGAAGCAGGCAACAGCCTAATGGACCATGAGTATGAGTACTGTGTGTTAGCGTATTTTAAAGTAGGCCCACTGCCATTTCGATGCCTCAGCCTACCAAAGGACAGTGTGGGACAGCACTACAGTAGCTAATGCAACCCATATAAGGGAGGAAGGTCAGCTTGACATTTAGCAATTGCTGTCAGTTAGCAATTGCTGTAAGGTGCCAGGTACTGTGATCCAATTGTTAACTGCGAAGTGTGAACAGCTGAACATCCTCCATGTTAACTACTGTTGGTTTTCATACTTCCTCAGATGCTGTCAAGAAAATAGCTAGAGCTGTCCTTTTACTCAGCAGGCTGAGCCGACAAAATTAATGACAGCCTGGTTACAAGTGATTAATCAGGAGTAGACTGTGTTGGGGAGGGTAGGTTTAGTTACAACTTTGAACTTAAGTAAACGTTAACATGAACTACGGGTGGACTTGCTTGTGAGGGGACACAGAGAGGATGTCCACATCCAATGAAGACAAACAGTGTGTAGAGCTGTGAACTCAGTGGACCATAACTGGTAACTGGTACTGTAATAACTGGCAGTAAACCTGACAACTGGTCAATGAACAGTTGGAATGGGAATGGGTCCAATCATTGGGAAGATCAGTGATCACTATACATGTGCAGTATCTCATGAAACAAAACATAGTACACACGTAAAATCACTAACAAAACAGTTTGAGAGAGTACCAATCTCTTTGTCCATCTTGTTATCCTACTTGCCATGTGAAGGATCATGTGAGGGCTGGCATTACATAACCAGTGACAACTGGTGATAAACTATGAACCATAAACAAAGGTACAGTAGCTGATGAATAATAACTGAGAACTGAGAATTGCAGCTCAACTAGTTAGCAACTGATTAAAGTGTATGTATGTATGAGTGATGTCCTGAGTATGTCCCAGTCTGTCCAGTATAGGGACTCACAGGACAAGTTAGACAATGTACAGGTAAACAGTCACATTGCAGACATCATGCAGGACAGGACAAGGAGGGCAAAGGACAGGGCAGGCTCTACTGGACAACTGTGGCATTGTGTTGGAAATGGTACAATGTAGACTGCTCTCTGAAATGTCACTGACCTCAGTCCTGTCCAGCTCCATCACTGTGTCCTCATTAGTTGGCCGGGAACCTGTTGAGTGAGGAGCATCACCTGATGAGGTGTCACCTGTGTGGGAGTGAAACAGACAAGGACAGAGAAAGTGGACATCTCACTACATGAAGCTCACTCTACAGGAGGTGACCAAACACCACAGCATGTGAACAGACAGACACACAGGGCAAGAGGGGAAGGTTGTGTGCTTGAGTGACTGGGATGAATAAGGAGATCTCCTTGCACACAATGGGAATGTATTCCAAAGTCTAACCACACACAGTAATGTACTTACATACCTTACACACACGAGGGGTAAATCTCATATTTGGATCCATAAACTAGTGCTCAAGTGTTAGGACAATACCACCATATCTAGTAGATATCTAGTAGCATATCTGCACTCTACTACACCTCAACTGACTGCACTACAACATTCAGGCAGCAATGTAGGTCCTGATACATGTACATTGGGTGCTACACATGCGCACTCATGTAGTAATGACAGCACTGCAGTTCAAGGCAGTCAGGCAAGAAGCTCACTTCACCACATACAGGTGACACACGGTTCACACACAAGAGAGAGCTAGCCCCACCCAACCCAGCACAGCCAGCTGGGGAATGAGGTGCTGCTTCTCTGATACAACTGACTGAGGACTTGACAGACACAGCACAGACACTGCATGAAGAGACTGACTATGCACCACTCACCAACTGGACAGAGCTCAATGGAGGGGCGTCCATATCCATGTTGTCCAACTTTGAACTTGCTCCTCTCATCTGCTGTCAGTTGTGCTAGTATACCATCCACTACCTGTTGGTTATCTATGTGAGGCATCAGTTCAAACTCTGTAATGTTCTTGTTCCTGACAACTCCTCTCACAGCTGCCACTCCAAACCTGATAAGTGTTTGTGGTACTGATGAGTACTGCAGTAGTGAACAGTAAACAGTACAGAACACAACAACTTATTAAGCTATAACATGTGTACACAATGTGAAAGTACGGAATGTGAGTCAGATGTCACTGTCACTGCACAGACAAATGAGCCATGTTGTAGCAACAACTTAGTGGGACAGCCACAGAGTGACAGAATCTCAAGTATATTACTTCCCATCACACATGGCCCATTAGTAGTAGCAACAACACAATGTCATACTGCAATGAAGTCATATTGCATGAATGGACTCTGAAACAAGACTGTTCCATCTTCTGTCTGACAGCAATGAGTATGCACACATTACTGTGCAAGGTCTACTCAAGTTGAAATCACTATGGAATGAACAACAAATGATGGCTTCCATTTGGAGCTACGTCAACTACTGCACATTAAATGCAACTAAAGTGAGAGCCACCTGTGAGACAATACCATGCAAGCAGATGAGCACACATGCCAAGTCCACACCATGTCTAGAGCTGAACATGTTGGAATGAAATGTAATGTGGTCAGACACAGCCAGAGGACTACACTGATACACAGCTCATCAAGTCCTGTCAGAGTCACATCACTATAGTGTACACAGAGTGCTTTAGGTCATCTCAAATAATACATTTGACCACCTCCATCAATGCAGTGTGGATTGAATGTAGAATGTGATGGTTAACTGGTGCATGATGTACACAGTCACTACCTGACAATAGTCTGTTGGAGCCAGTATACCTGAACTATAAGAACTGTGTGTGCATGTGTCTGTGTAGCCTCATTCCTAGCTCCACTTCCTCTACAATGGCTAACACAGGGGTGGAGACTAGGCTATAGTACTGCAAATACAAAGGACCAATCAGATTGTCCAGAAGTCAAGTGACATTGTTCAGATGTGTATACAGTACATTTTGGGTCGGTTGTCCCGACCCGATATATGCAATCGGTTATCGATCGGTTATCAATTATCAACCTGGTGACGTCATTACGGCGGCTACAAGTTCAGCTGAAGCAGCGGCGTTTGGAACGAGGAAGAATAAAGCGTATTTGGATGATTTAAGGCTAAGAATGATGGGGGCATTTCTGTACCAAGAGGAAAATGCCTTCCCAATAAGTGAACAGACAGCGCGGGGGCTGAACAGACTCGTATGGATCACGTGCAACGATTTTCTGTAACCTGCGTTCCAAACCATTGAGAAAACTGTTAAATCATGACCAGTCGGTAATTCAGGTCTCCCGCCTTCGCCACATACCCTGAATCTCCTGTACATCGTCCGTCAATAGAATTGGGTATACTAAAGGTCATGCAATAATGATGTCACTAGGTTGATAATTATTGATAACCGATTGCAACCATCCGGTCGGGACAACCGACCCAAAAAGTACTGTACTTCATAGTAATAGTGTTTGTTCATCATAGAGCAAAACTGGTAATCATGCCATTGTTGTTGTTTTTGTCCATTTAGTGAAGCAGTGACATTTCTACTCTGTTAATCCATCTGCCAAAACTGATATTAAGAACCCACAAACAATACATTCATCTGCCATTGCAAACGTAGCCATGATCAGCCACTGAGGTGTCAGCTGTCATGTACCTATCACATGGCATTCACCACACAATATCAAAAGTTAGGGACCAGACCCACTGTTGGACCCATTGCGGACTAGTATCTGTGTGCCTCGTACAACCAGCTAACCAATAACTGGTGACATAAGTAACAAGCCATACAACTACATGGGCAAGAGGGGAAGAGCAGTGCACAGACATAACACTGCCAGTGTTATGTCTTATGCTCTGTTCAATAGAACACATAAACACTACCAGTGCACCAGACAGTGCATACAAGACAGACATTTCAGGGAAGCAGCTACAACAAAGTGCACCTCTTGACAAGCAACTGAGGCCCACCCACTAACATAGAACTTACCCAAAAGTTAAGTCTCAGCTTCTTCAGCCTTCCATGTCCAGCCAGCTTTCCTTCAAGCTCCTCCAGCTTAAGGCCATCCTCTGCTACTCCACTCTAAAGAATGACATGATTAGATCTAGTAAGCATCCCACACACTCTTTGCAGTCTACACAGCGTATGTAAGGTAACAGGAGTGGACTAAGGGATGACCACTTGAGGGCAATGGGAATTTAATCAAACTACTAATTCTGTGCCTATCACAGCAGTACTCATTTCCTCCAAGATGTGCTTTGCATTTCTCGGCTAAACTCTCCCTGCCCTTTGATTCAAGCCATTCTACAATTACTTCTGCCTGGTGCACACAGACACAACCCAGGGGAATGCATACATTCCCCAGTTGTTACAGTCTATTAGTGAGGAATCAAGGTCAAACAATGTATGAGCCATTGCAGCTCAGCTGAATGATCCACAGCAGCAGTTGTTTGTTACCTGTATCAGTAGCTACTGTAAGCTGTTTATTCTGCAAATGCACTGTACCCACAACAATGTAAAACAACTAATAGATGTACTGTACCTGCTGTGGGGCCCTGATGTGCTCATAGTTGAGCTCTTCCACATGTTCAAAGTAATCCACAACACTACACACCACATCAAGTGGGACATACCATAAGGTGACCCTTTCCACACTCCTCTGCACCACATTGCCTGCAGAGAGAAAGGTTTGTAAATGAGCTGCTACAAGTGTGAGTGTGGTCCATTATAAGGTTTACACACCATTGACAATTAAGCCTTCCACAACACAGTTAGAACTGCATGGGTTGTGCCATGGTTGGCAGTCAAGTACAGTTACCCACATCTCTACTTGTATTAATCCCATGTATGTAAGTATCCTAGTGAAACTACAGGTGTATGAGTGATTAGTACATCAAACCACAAGTGGTCAATATCAAGCTGTCACTAACAACTAGAAAGCTACAACACTATGAAACACTAGGACCCAGGTAGCACACAGTGCAGGTTGTAAGGAGAGCAGCTTTGAGTCCCTTCAAGTCAGTATCTGCACTGGTCATGATCATTACCAGCACTCTTGTAGAAAGCCTGGACCACTAAAGCACAAATAGAAATGGTTAATAGTTGTAATAAAGGTGGGCCAGTTAAAGGTAATACCACACAAACAAACAACACAACTCTAGAGGTTGAAGGTGGGCAGGGACTGAACTAGACACTTAATCTTTGTGACAACAACCTTGTAAAGGTTACAACATGTCATTACAGTTTACAGACAATGATCACAGCTTACAAGGTCAGTGAGACACATCAAACATTGTCATTCAGCTCACCATTACACAACCACTCCCAGTACTGCTCTGGTAGACTCAGTGTCAAATCTGTCAATGTAGTGTTGTTGCTGAGGCCCAACAGGAGGTTGTGGGCGAATAGCTTGACATCTTCGTTGGGTGCCAAGGCACCACCGCTCAATTCCAGCTTTGTCATTGTCTTGTTCTGAGCTAGTGATGTAGCCATCTTGTCCAGAAGGTCACGGCTCAGGTTCTGCAGTGAGCAAGGAGGTGAAGTACACATGAGCATATGAATTATCTAGAATATGTAGTCTGTGAGAGCAGGAGGTGGTGAAAGGAGGGATGGCTTACAATGAGACAGAGGAAGGAGTGAAGGCTAAGCAGCTATGCTAATAGGTCACCCCATTGTAGAGATGTGGACTGGTGAAGATTTGAGATAGGGGAACAAATGGGGTATAAGCAGAAGAATTACGAAGACTGAGTGTAGGTAGCATGCAGGGTGTGCAAATGGAATTAGAACAGTATAGATCTGGAAGGTACAGTTTGAGCAACACATCAGCTGTCACACAAAGAGGAAAATATTGACAGTTCCGCACAGAACATGAGTACATCAGAAGACCTAAAGCTGTGCCCTCTCTCAGCTTGTTCTAGTTAAAAGGCATACACACGACCACAGGCAGCTGTCCGATACATAGAGCAACACATTAAAAGGCTAAGGCTCAGGGTCGGCAAAGAACAGTCAAACAATGGGCAATGCACATCAGTTGCTCAATAGTTTAGCAGTAGCAGGTAGAAGACTTGTATTTGTTCTTGTAATACCACAGTCAAGACGTAGCTACTTAGACCCGTGACGTGACGTGACTGCATGAACCCCATGGTAAGCCAGCAGGTTGCAACAAGACCAGTGGCACCATTGGCTGCAGAGACACTAGCTTTATCACCCCAGTCACATGGCTTCCTCGATGCAGTAGAGGTACTCGTCTATGGGCTTGCAAGACCCATGAGATGAGGGAGTGGGGGGTATGGCCTTGATTGACAACATCAGAGTATCTGTTCTGGGCTCCTGGCCGTCCCCACCTACCCTTTTGAGATCTGGATTTTGTGATCTGGACACACACACACACACACACACCACACACACACACACACACCACACACACACACACACACACACACACACACACACACACACACACACACACACACACACACACACACACACACACACCACACACACACACACACCACACACACACACACACACACACACACACACCCACACACACACCCACACACACACACACACAGTAACTGATAGAATAATATATGACAGAGAGATGGTGGTGCAGTACCACTTAGCAGAAAATTATGTAGCTGCAATGACCAAATTACAGTACCGTTATTCCAATACATTACCATCAAATATTATGTCATGTGACTTAGTAACTATTACTAGTACATCTCCATATTTGGAAATTAAGAACTTGAGAACTGGTCAATTGAAGGAACTTAAGAAACAGTTTCAACCAAATCAGTGATAGTAAATTTGAACAAGAACTTTAGCAGGAATATCAAACTACATTCCAACAATGACAGGGTAGAATGATTTCTGGTATTGTACATTCAAAACCAGTCTATGTACCGGGGCATGACTCAAGATGAGCATTGCATACACCACAACTGTATACAGTGAAATATTGACACTATTAGCATTGCATCAAGTCAACAGTCATCAGCTGCCAAGGTTGGTAGGAGTGCCCCAGCTAGTGTCCCAAAGAACAATTACTGTTAACACATTACCGACATGATAGATGGAGATCCCTGCAGAACACCCCGCAATACAATTCTAATTGACAGATATAGTATCACCCACAGAGACAGCTTTGGTGCAGGAATGCAAGATTGGATCCGATTCACAGCTTGTGGATTGACATGCATGGTGCTTAGCCCTTTAATGATTAGACAGTGGTCAGCAGTGTCAGAAGTGTTAGCCATATCTAAATAATATAGTACACCAACAAGTAAACTTCAGTCAAAGGTTAGGTACCAGTTGTCGGCATTGTGAAGCAGTTAAATGTCAGTGGAGCGATGGGACCAGAATCCCGATTGCAATGGATAGAGTAGTTGGGCCATACTGAGATGGGAATCAACCAGGCACTGACAGCAGTGGGTGTGGTGAGGAATCATTTCAAAACTAGAAAGCAGTTATTCATTATTGAAGGCCTACAGAGTTGAAAGCTGTTAGTGCTTGAAATTGACTAGCTTGGACTGTGTGAGGAATGAAAACAGGCAAGAGATGGAAGTAGGCACTGGCAGAAGGAGTGATGAGAAAGGGGCTTGAGAGAAAGAACAATTATGAGGTGCGTGAGAAATGTCATGGAGTGATGAGAGGGCAAACAGAAGGAAGGAGGTCTGGAGGGAGGACAAGACACGTAGCAATAGCAGGAATGTTGTGGTTAAGGCGATAATTGCATATGACGTCATCACTGGTGGCAGTTTAATACATTGAGAAGATGGGGGAAAACGTGTTGCACCGGCAACCTCGAGCGCTTCTTGCCGAATGTTCCCATTTAGATGGCTCAGCTGAATGGTTCGCACGAGTACGCACCTGACGGTTGTTGATTGAAGTTGCTAAGATATACATACGGTTGCCGAGATCGAGACTCGTGAAAGGGGATTCGCCGACACGAGCGACCAGAATGTGGTGAACGAAGACTTCTTGAAACGATTTCGGTGAAAGCACCACAGCAGGCACCGAGATTGAGACGTCTGGAGTGGGACTGACCGGCGAATAACGGCTAATAAGGCTATGACCCGCACCCTTGCATTACCATCGCTACCTGTAGCTAACCTTGATAATTTGTAGGTGGTAGTTCAACTAGAAGCTATTCCGTATGCAGGAGTGTCGAAAAATCCTGTAAAGAAGTATCGTTCGCCACATTTTCGTCGGCGAGTGCCCCTTCATGAGTCTCTATCTCGGTGACCATAGGCCGTATCAACCTCAATCAACGACCGTCAGGTGCGTATTCGTGCGTACCATCCAGCCGAGACATCTAAACGGGAACATTCGGCACGAAGCGCTCGAGGCTGCCGGTGCAACACCTTTTCCCCCCATCTTTTCAATGTATTAAACTGCCACCAGTTATGACGTCATAGGCAATTATGACGTACTGCATTCCTAAACGCTTATGTATACGCAACTGGTCTATTGAGTGGGAATGAAACTTACCACTCACTGCCTCTAATGCCCTGTACTGTAACTCTGATTCTCTGAATACTGATAATGCATGCAGTGTGGCTAGCTGGTGTGTTGTTTTTTGGGGCGCCGAAGGCGCCCCTATATTGTTTTCAGATTTAGGTCTTCGTATGGCTTCATGTTCGTATATATATATATATATACCACCACCACATGGTGCCAGTACAATGGATGCATTCAGTATATGTGCCATTGCTCTAGAAAAAACACCGCCACCACCACCACACAGTGCAAGTTACAATATCGCAGCCACCACCACCTGTGCCAGTAAAGTATCTGTGCTAGTTGGTCATAGAGAAAAAGACCACCAGTGCAAGTTACAGTAGCCACCACCACATGTGCCAGTAGAGTATCTGCACTAGTTGGTCATAGAAAAAGACCACCAGTGCAAGTTACAGTGGCACCAGCACCATTCGCACCACCACATGTGCCAGAAAGTGAATGCGCTCAATGGCTGAAGAAAAAGACCACCAGCGCAAGTTACAGCTGGTCAGAACCTGCACCGCCGCCATTGGAGTGCACGCTGCAGCAAGCAAATGTAAGCTTGCCTAAGGGCATGCCATTGAATTGGGGTGCATGGGAAGAAATTCAATGGCATGCCCTTAGGCAAGTTACAATTGCTTGCTGCAGCGTGCACTCCAATGGCGGCGGTGCAGGTTCTGACCAGCTGTAACTTGCGCTGGTGGTCTTTTTCTTCAGCCATTGAGCGCATTCACTTTCTGGCACATGTGGTGGTGCGAATGGTGCTGGTGCCACTGTAACTTGCACTGGTGGTCTTTTTCTATGACCAACTAGTGCAGATACTCTACTGGCACATGTGGTGGTGGCTACTGTAACTTGCACTGGTGGTCTTTTTCTCTATGACCAACTAGCACAGATACTTTACTGGCACAGGTGGTGGTGGCTGCGATATTGTAACTTGCACTGTGTGGTGGTGGTGGCGGTGTTTTTTCTAGAGCAATGGCACATATACTGAATGCATCCATTGTACTGGCACCATGTGGTGGTGGTGGTGGTCATTTTCATTTAGGAATGCATGTGGTGGCCGTAATATTGTAACTTGCACTGTGTGGTGGTGGTAGTAGTAGTATATAGTAGCAGCGCCTGATGTGGTGGTCTGTTTTCTTGCAGCTCTAGCACATAATATTATACTGGTGTGCTCATTGCAACTTCCACTGTGGTGGTGGTGATGGCGGTTGTATTTATCTATGTGGTGGTGTAGTAGCTGGATATTGTGGCTCCAGCATAGCGGCAAATGCCTACAAATTGGTTTCAAAATGTGATTGTTCAAAACATCGCCTCCATTTTGTGACTAATTAAGCAATACTGCTAATGACATGAGGAAATTGGTCATCTAACTTCATCCACTTAGTATCATGACTTAGCAGGGCTGGGTTGGTAAGATATGCAATGAACCTCATTTTTCTCGGCCATTTTGCCACTAATTAAGAAATCCTGCTAATGACATGAACAGTTGCATTATCTGGCTAGGTCCATCAAGTGTCATGACTGAGCGGGCCGGGCTGGTTGAATACATCATACACATCACATATGTCGGCCATTTTGAGACTAATTAAGAAATCCCGCTAATAACATAGGAAGGTGGACCACTTGGATGTGTCCACCAAGTTTCACGTCTCAACGAGCCAAGTTGCATTCATATACAAGATACCACTATGCATCAATATAAATGCACCATACATTAAGTGTTATGCTATGCACATTTATATTAGGATTTGGCGGGCTGCTTGTAGAAGAACGAAGACCTAATTAAAAATTCTGCCTCATTTAAAAGTCTTAAAATCTCCCATACTTCAAAGGCACACCTATCACATGTTCGTGAGGGGTGCCTAACCCCCCGGGAATTATATTATATTATATTATATTATATTATATTATATTATATTATATTATATTATATTATATTATATTATATTATATTATATTATATTATATTATATTATTTACTTTAGATTAGTGGTGTATATTGTAACTTGCACTGTATATATACCACACAGTGCAAGTTACAATATCGCAGCCACCACCACCTGTGCCAGTAGAGTATCTGTGCTAGTTGGTCATAGAAAAAGACCACCACCAGTGCAAGTTACAGTAGCCACCACCACATGTGTCAGTAGAGTATCTGCGCTAGCTTGTCATGGAAAAAGACCACCAGTGCAAGTTAAGGGCATGCCATTGAATTGAGGGTGCATGGGAAGAAATTCAATGGCATGCCCTTAGGCAAGTTACAATTGCTTGCTGCAGCGTGCATTACAATGGCAGCAGTGCAGGTTCTGACCAGCTGTAACTTGCATGTGCTGGCCCGGAGCCACTGCAACTTGCACTGGTGGTCTTTTTCAATTACCAACTAGCGCAGATATTCTACTGGCACATGTGGTGGTGGCTACTGTAACTTGCACTGGTGGTCTTTTTCCATGACAAGCTAGCGCAGATACTCTACTGACACATGTGGTGGTGGCTACTGTAACTTGCACTGGTGGTGGTCTTTTTCTATGACCAACTAGCACAGATACTCTACTGGCACAGGTGGTGGTGGCTGCGATATTGTAACTTGCACTGTGTGGTGGTGGTGGTGGTGTTTTTTCTAGAGCAATGGCGCATATACTGAATGCATGCATTGTACTGGCACCATGTGGTGGTGGCGGTGGTCATTTTCATCTAGGAATGCATGTGGTGGCTGTAATATTGTAACTTGCACTGTGTGGTGGTGGTGGTAGTAGTATGTGGTAGCAGCACCTGATGTGGTGGTCTGTTTCCTTGCAGCTCTGGCACATAATATTATACTGGTGTGCTCATTGCAACTTCCGCTGTGGTGGTGATGATGGCGGTTGTATTTATCTATGTGGTGGTGAGTAGCTGGATATTGTGGCTGGATAGTTGTGAGCAAGTGTTGGTGCTGCTCTGCTCCAGCATAGCGGCAAATGCCTACAAATTGATGTCAAAATGTGATTGTTCAAAACATCGCCTCCATTTTGTGACTAATTAAGCAATACTGCTAATGACATGAGGAAATTGGTCATCTAACTTCATCCACTTAGTATCATGACTTAGCAGGGCTGGGTCGGTAAGATATGCAATGAACCTCATTTTTCTCGGCCATTTTGCAACTAATTATGAAATCCTGCTAACGACATGAACAGTTGGATTATCTGGCTAGGTCCACCAAGTGTCATGACTGAGCGGGCCGGGCTGGTTGAATACATTATACACCTCACATATGTCGGCCATTTTGAGACTAATTAAGAAATCCCGCTAATAACATAGGAAGGTGGACCACTTGGATGTGTCCACCAAGTTTCACGTCTCAACGAGCCCAGTTGCATTCATATACAAGATACCACTATGCATCAATATAAATGCACCATACATTAAGTGTTATGCTATGAACATTTATATTAGAATTTTGCGGGCTGCTTGTAGAACGAAGGCCTAATTAAAAATTCTGCCTCATTTAAAAGTCTTAAAATCTCCCATACTTCAAAGGCACACCTATCACATGTTCGTGAGGGGTGCCTAACCCCCCGGGAATTATATCATATTATATTATATTATATTATATTATATTATTTACTTTAGATTAGTGGTGTATATTGTAACTTGCACTGTATATATTATATTATATTATATTATATAGTATGGTGATTGTGCAACTATAGAGATTTAAGCATTAGCAGGTGGTCCTATATATGTGATATAGACCTGAAAAGAGGTCTGATATCACAATATCAGGGCTCTGATTGCGCAAGAGGTCTGATATCAAGAAGGAATATAATGAAACCAGAGCCAAATGTGTGTACTGTCAGGCAAAGCAGCCTTACCATTTCACTGTGGCCGTGACAATCAGTGCTGCGGAGGATCTTGACGCTCCAAGAAAAACGCGACCGCTAAAAATCGTCGCACGAAGGTAAGTCGGTTAGACAAGATACCAATACATGCGTAAAGGGACGTATTCTAGGAACCGAGCACTGAGTCCGGCTCTGTTGCGCGAAACTGTGGCGTGGAAGATGCGCAGACACGGTCCGTTGAGCGACTTCTTCAGATGACGAAAACAAAGTCCAGCTGGATATGGTCGAAAGCTCTCAAAAAGTGATTAAAATTGTCCTCTCTAGTTCCGAGTCCGCAGCGAAGTCGGTGTTCTGCCAGAAAAGAAGCGTTTTCAAGACTCTCCGTGCAGCACCCAGTCACGGCCACAACAAAAACTGCTGACTGTGCATTATTTTGAATTCGGTTCCCTGTAATCTCATTGGTCAGCGTGCTGCCAAAAGGCGCGCAGTATTCTCATTGGTCAGCCCTGAAGCCTGTTGTGACGTCACGGAAGCGTCTATTGAATGCAACGGTGCCGTAGCCCGTTCCCGGAAGGAGCAATGACGTAATGCAGGCGCTTATCGAATACAAATGGCGTCGTCTCCGGAGAGGTCTGGCCTCGATATTGCTGAGAAGGTTCTTCCTGTTGCGCACTCACCATACTATATAAGACATATAGTACGGTAGGTCGGTCTATAGCCTCTATATAGGACCTCGGCCCTCATATTTACCTCGGCGCTTCGCGCCTCGGTAAATATGTAAGCGCCTCGGTCCTATATATCGGCTATAGACCTCCCTACCGTACTATATGAATTACATATTATATTATATTATATTATTTACTTTAGATTAGTGGTGTATATTGTAACTTGCACAATTTTGCAAATGGCGGCGCTCACGTCGTTCTTTACAAAGCTTTAAACCCTCTCTAATGACGTTTCGCCGTGTTTGAATCGAACGAAATGTGGTCATAAACATGTGTCAATAGAGTGATACTAATAAAAAGCCTAAGGAACGTCTCTTCTGCGAGATACAGCTCCAATTATCACTGACGGACATTGTAAAATGGCCGCGCGCTCGACGCTTTCTGTTTGCTAGGCTCAAAACCATTCTCTTTAGATTTCGCCGTGTATCCAAAGAACGCAAAGTGTTTCTAGAAGATGTTTAAGTAATATTATTGTGGTAGGAAGCTTACTTAACTGTTTTTCTGCGAGGTACAGCCCAAAATACAACAGAAGTCTAGTGACCCGTAGGCCAATAATGGAGGACCAGCGAGTCATGACACATAATTATAGCCATGATTCGCTCATATAGTCATCATAGGGTAGCCTTTTAGCCAGCACACTCCTCCAGGCACAAAGTAACAATTGCTCATTTAGAATGTCATATAGATCAAAAAGCAGTAGGCAAACATTTGACAGTTTGGTAGGGATGCTTTCACTGGATATGACTGGCTGCTCTGGAGACTTGAAACTTTTGCAAACCCAACGTTCTAGTGTGTCTTGATGTATCTTTCAGGCCAGCAACAATACTGTACCCCCAACTATCTGATTTACTGAACGTACATGGGAAAATTGCTAGCAAGTAGTTCGAGGTTCAGGGGCGCCCTGGCGCCCCACGAGTTTTTTAACTCGAAATACTTGTTGGTAGTCCTTGCACAATTATAGGGCGTAGGGCAGTAATTCAACCAATTGAAAGGTGCCAGTGCGACACAGTCTAACAAAAGATTGAGGTGGTTAGCCTCAAGCAGGCCTTCCCTGGGTCAGAGGTGTAGCAAGTCCTGTTTACAATTCTCACAGGCCCAGGAAATATGGTGTAGGATGGTTGCTGGCAGCAGGAGGAAATGACACGCTGCAACAGAGGGCGATCCAACTTCATTCGCTGCGAACTTCCGTAAGTCACCGTGAGAAGAGGCACTGACTGATGACAAGAAACCGAAACACTGTCGATACCTCTACATTGTGTGGCTTGTGGTATTCAATCACAGGCAACATGCGAGCTCTGTGTGGCACGATTTGTCTTGTCCCCTACGACCGCGTGTGGCCACCCGCCATTTCAATGACGTCACAAACAGCAGCTACATACAGCATCACACAGGGCCATAAGATGGCATATCAAAAACAAACTACATTCACTTATTAAGCAAACACAATGCTGCACATAACGAAAGGAAAGTTACAAGATGCATGTGCCAGACATGACTAGATTGGAGGATGTGGACAAGGTGACTGAGTGATGACCTCTGAAGCTACGCATCATGCGGTACCTCTAATTTCAGAGGCACTAATGAAGTCTCAACATCAACAACAACTTCCAAATTCAGAAAAATTAGCTTTTACCTTCAGCAGCACTATACATAGAGGAGACAACTACAGATAATCTTTTGTGAAAAAATGTACTCATTAGCTAGAAGGTGGAGAGTAAGGAAATAACAGAATTGCTTACTAACTTTCAACCAATGCAATTTAATAGACCCTTACTCAGTGAAGTGCTAGGGTAGTATCATTAGTGTCCAAGTCCAAGTGTCCTTGTCAGTGCACCCCCCCCCCCCCCCCTTCCAGTTTTCTTAAAATTATGCACAATGCCCACAGGGATGTAAAATACATACAAACATACCTGCTGTGGGTCCTTGATGCCTTTACACTTCACTTCTTCCACATGTTCAAAGTAATCCACAACACCACACACCACATCAAGTGGGACATGTGATAAGGTGACCCTTTCCACACTCCTCTGCACCACATTGCCTGCAGAGAGAAAGGATTGTACATGAGCTGCTACAAGTGTGAGTGTGTTCCATTACAAGGTTTACACACCATTGACAATTAAGCCTTCCACAACACAGTTAGAACTGCATGAGTTGTGCCATGGTTGGCAGTCAAGTACAATTACCTACTACCATTACTATTACATCAACAACAAGTGAGTGAATCTTTACTTGTATTAATCCCATGTATGTAAGTATCCTAGTGAAATGACAGGTGTGTGAGTGATTAGTACATCAAACCACAAGTGGGCAATATCAAGCTGTCACTAACAACTAGAAAGCTACAACAATATGAAACACTAGGACCCAGGTAGCACACAGTGCAGAGTGTAAGGAGAGCAGCTTTGAGTCCCTTCAAGTCAGTATCTGCACCGGTTATTGTCATTACCAGCACTAGTTGCAGAGAGCCAGGACCACTAAAGGCAATGTATGACAAGCTGTACATATTACAGTTTACAGACAATGATCACAGCTTACAAGGTCAGTGTGACACATCAAACACTGTCATTCAACTCACCATTACACAACCACTCCCAGCACTGTGGTGGTAGACTCAGTGATAAATCTGTCAATGTAGTGTTGTTGCCGAGGCCCAACAGGAGGTGGTGGCTGAATAGCTTGACATCTTCATTAGGTGCCAAGGTATCACCATTCAATTCAAGCTTTGTCATTGTCTTGTTCTGAGCTAGTGATGTAGCCATCTTGTCCAGAAGGTCACGGCTCAGGCTCTGCAGTGAGCAAGGATCGAGGTGAAGTACACATGAGCATATGAATTATCTAGAATATGTAGTCTGTGAGAGCAGGAGGGGTGAAAGGAGGGATGGCTTACAATGAGACAGAGGAAGGAGTGAAGGCTAAGCAGCTATGCTAATAGGTCACCCCATTGTAAGGAAGTGGACTGGTGAAGACTTGAGATAGGGGAACAAATGGGGTATAAGCAGAAGGAATATGTAGACTGAGTGTAGGTAGCAGGGTGTGCAAATGGAATTAGAACAGTACAGTTTGAGCAACACATCAGCTGTCACACAAAGAGGAAAATATGGACAGTTCCGCACAGAACATGAGTACATCAAAAGACCTAAAGCTGTGTCCTCTTTCAGCTTGTTCTAGTTAAAAGGCATACACACGACCACAGACAGCTGTCCGATACAATGAGCAATACATTTAAAGGCTAAGGCTCAGGGTCGGCAAAGAATGAGCAATGTACATCAGTTGCACAATAGTTTAGCAGTAGCAGGTAGAAGACTTGTATTTGTTCTTGTAATATCACAGTCAAGACGTAGCTACTTAGACCCCCTGACGTGACGTGACTGCGTGAACCCCATGGTAAGCCAGCAGGTTGCAACAAGACCAGTGGCACCATTGGCTGCAGAGACACCAGCCTTATCACCCCAGTTGCATGGCCCCCTCGGTGCAGTAGGGATACTCATCTATGGGCTTGCAAGACCCATGAGATGAGGGAGGTGGGCTACAGCCTTGAGTGACAGCATCAGAGTATCTCCTGGCCGTCTCCACCTACGCTTTTGTGATCTGGATTTTGTGATCTAGACATGCACACACACACAAGCACACACACACACACACACACACACACACACACACACGCAGTAACTGATAGAAGAGTATGGACAGAGAGAAGGTGGTGCAGTACCACTTAGCAGTAAATGGAATTATGTAGCTGCAATGGCTAAATTACAGTACGATTCCAACACATTATTATCAATTAAATGTATTATGGCGTTCTAGTGTGTGACGTAGTAACTACTATTAATACATCTTTCCTTCTTTGGAGATCAAGCCATTTAAGAGGTGGTCGATTGAAGGAACTTAATTAAGATGCAGTTTCAACCATATCAGTGATAGCAAATTTGAACAAGAACTTTGGCAGAAATATCAAACTACATTTCAACAATGAATTTCTGGTAGTACAATTCCAATACATTACCATGAAATTGTGTAATTCTTACATGTGACTTAGAACATCTCCCTTATTTGGAGATCATTCCCTTTGAGAACTGGTCAATTGAAGGAACTTAAGATGTAGTTTCAACCAAATCAGTGATAGCAAATTTGAACAAGAGCTTGGCAGAAATATCAAACTACATTTCAACAATGACAGGGAAGAATGATTTCTGGTATTGTACATTCAAAACCAGTCTATGTACCGGGGCATGACTCAAGATGAGCATTGCATACACCACAACTGTATACAGTGAAATATTGACACTATTAGCATTGCATCAAGTCAACAGTCATCAGCTGCCAAGGTTGTAGGAGTGCCCCAGCTAGTGTCCCAAAGAACGCTTACTGTTAACACATTACTGACATGATAGATGGAGATCCCTGTAGAACACCCCACAATACAATTCTAATTGACAGATAATATAGTATCACCCACAGAGACAGCTTTGTTGCAGGAATGCAAGATTGGATCCAATTCACAGCTTGTGGATTGACATGCATGGTGCTTAGCCTTTTAATGACTAGACAGTGGTCAGCAGTGTCAGAAGTGGTAGCCATATCTAAATACTATAGTACACCAACAAGTAAACGTCAGTCAAAGGTTAGGTACCATTTGTCGGCATTGTGAAGCAGTTAAATGTCAGTGGAGTGGTGCCCCATTGGAATGGATTGAGTAGTTGGGCCATACTGAGAGATGGAAGTAGGCACTGGCATTAGGAGGATGGGGAAGGGGCTTGAGAGAAAGAACAATTGTGAGGTGTATGAGAAATGCCATGTAGTGTTGAGAGGGCAAATGGAAGGCTTCTCTGAATGCTGATGAGGCATGCGGTGGGGTTACCTGTTGTGCTTTGGTACTCCTAGCACAATTACAGGGGGTAGCCACTGCTGTGTAGACCAACAAAAGATTGAGGTGGTTAGCCTCAAGCAGGCCTTCCCTGGGCCAGAAGTGTGGCAAGTCCTGTTTACAATCCTCACAGGCCCAGGTAATATTGTGTAGGATGGTTGCTGGTAGCAGGAGGAAACGACACACTGCAACAGAAGGTGATTCGACTGCACATATCCATAACTCACCACAAGAAGAGGCACTGACTAATGACAAGAAACTGAAACACTGTCTATACCTCTACATTGGGTGGCTTGCGGTATGTTTCAATGACAGACAATGTTTGCATGAGCCCTGTGTGCCATGATCTCCCTTGTCCCCTGACCGCATTGTGGCCTTCCGCCATTTTAATGACGTCACAAACAGAGGCTATCGTACAGCATCACACAGTACCTCTGATTTCAGCTCCACTACTGAAGACTCATAAACTTTGCAAATATGTACATAACAAACTACTTCCAATTGACTGAAACATTAGCTTCAATGATAATGACTGAAATCCTAAAGCAGCATTACACATAGAGAGGCAAACACTGGCTCTACTTTTCAACTCACATCTACAAATTAAACCCTCAGCATTTCCTTACAGTTGTGTCCAACAAAATGCACTCATTAGAAGGTGGAGAGAAAGGACATACAAGAATAGCATAAGTAACGTTAACAAAAGGCAATGCACCACTACTCGTTGAGGTGCAATGGCAGCAGTGTTAGTGTTCAAAAATAGCTACATAATGGCTGATCAATAGGATATTACTTGGCATGGATAACATAAACTGTAATACTATCACTACTAGCACACTACACTGTAACTCCTACTTTTCTATCAGGAATTATTTATAATCACTAAAATTCAGAGCATGCACTCACAGGCATCTTCTATAACGTTCTGCCATGAGCACACACTTGAGGAACAAACTCCGTTGATAAGCTATCCATTAACACATGCAAACAACTACACAGCACACTATCTCACAGAATGCATGTGCATGCACTGTGAACATGCATACGTACATGCAGTTGGCAGACACACATGCATGCACACACACATGCACACACACACACAAACACACACACACACACACACACACACACACACACACACACACACACACACACACACACACACACACACACACACACACACACACACACACACACACACACACACACACACACACACACACACACACAAGTGACAAGAACAGTACGACAGCTGATGTTCCATGTACAGCAATGAAGGCAAATTACTAGACTGCACTGTGTACTAGTAACATGTGATGGCACGTGGGCACATCAAGTAAAAACGTATGCTGAAGGGAACTCCATGCATGTCCTGATGGTTACATGTATGGTACTGTTCTGAGCCAAAGTGAAATAATAAGTAACTGATTGAGCAGTTATCCCACTTTGACCTGGAACAGTAACATGCATGTATTGTCCAAAACCACAAGACACACGGTGTTCCCCTAAGTGTACTTCAGCTCCCATTTTCACTTCCATACATCCATACATTCCTGGCAGAGCTGCCCAGGCTCCCAGGCCATGGTCTGACCAGATATTTAGATCTGACCATTGCATTCTATTGTTTAGGTACTAGTGAAGGCTAAAAGCTTCCTTTAGGGTACATTGCTTTTGCCTATGTAACTCTATTGTATTACAGCCAAATGTCTTGACTTTTTCAAGTGTAATTATCAAGTACATAAATTCCCCATAATATGGTGTGCATATTAGTGGATTGTCACTTCCCCTTATAGTGATATTCTAATTGAAAGTGAAAAATCACCTTTTGGGGTCACGTAGCTTAAGGGCCCTGAATAGCTGAGAAGATCCCAACTTGGAGCATGTATATAGTCTAAATGCATGCATGCACAAATCCACAGGAGGCTACCTCCAATTTCTTTTTGTTGCCGAGTTATTCTCTTTTCATTAAAAAGTTGAGAATTCTGCAATAACATGCTTAGGAGTGCAATTTTCTGGGAGGCCTCCCATAGATTAACGTGTGTGGTTGTGTACATTATGGTGAACCCAACCGTATTTGAAGCATAAGCAACACTGCAACAATCAATCATCCAAATCATTCTAACATAACAACACTTAGCTAGCATGACAATTTCATTCACTTATCTATTATGACATTCTATGCATCCATCTCCTTTTGTCTATTGTGTGTCTGCAGGACCCCCAGGCAGACCAGCCAATATCAGGCTGATGGGGTTTCCTGTCAAAATTCCTATCTATCTATCTATCTGTCTATCTATCTATTTATCTATCTATTTATCTATCTGCCGACTAGATAGCTCAGCAACACCTTTGTGCCATACACTGCCATAGCAATGAGCACCAAAGAAGTTGAACGTAAAGAAATAATGTGCATTCTTCTACTGTGCTGCTTCAGAGAGCCCACCAGAATACTCCATGGGTACTGGGCATGATCACCAAAAGCATAAGACTTAAAGTTGCACATCCAAAACACTGGAAATCCTAACATCCTACAAAGAAGGAGAGCCACAGACAGCTGTCCATTTTTGTAGGATGTTAGAGGGAGGAAATCACTGGTTGCATTCAATAGGGACTTTTGGGCTCCCCACCCCCACTCTAACACCATTGGTGCAGTCGGCTGGTGGTGTAAACCCAGTGATCCCACTGTCATCAACTGAGCTGTGCAGTGGCACCACTGCACAAGTATCACCTCAACACACTGACTGATGTACTTAGCTATAGGTTGTTGGCAAATGCCTGAATAAAGCTATGTCAAGTCCCCAACCTCTACCCATACAGGCTCTGCTGCATTGCATGGTTCTTTACGGGTGCTTGAATAGTAGCCTTGCATGCCAGCCCCTAATAATTTATACTCTGAACTGTAGAATTGTGACTGCACAACAATATGATCACAGAGAACTAGGGGCCGGATGCAAGACAACTGATGAACTCAGAAAGTTGAAACTAGAACCACCAGCAGAGCTAGTCTAGCACACCAGACTTCCCTGCGGAGGGTCTGGTACAATGATGTATGCTGACTTGTTTCTATAGGAATGCAATTATTGCATAATTGCGGTTAACTCTTGCAAAATGTCGACCATAGTGTGGCAGTGTGGCAAGTGAAGCATGAAGAGCCCAATTCTCGATCATTGTTTGATTGTGCAGCTCGTTCTTGCATGCTTTCAGAGTGTATCTGAGCGAAGTTGCAGTGCGTCCAACAATATCTTTCAAGTGAGCCAACACCATGTCTTTAAGATTAACACTGGGGTGATATAGCAATCAGTGAATATGATTGGCCAGTACAAGATTTCATCCTGGATACAAGTCGGCGTAGGCAATAATAGCGGACCCTTCTGTAGAGGGGTCTGGTGTGTGAGACTACAGCAGAAGTAACTAAGGTCAGGGCCATGGACATTATTAACAGACAGAAACATATTTAATACCATTGGAAACATAATATGTAGCCATACCATAAAACTGCAGATATCAAAGATGTAGAGGCTGCCCACAGCTGGCATTAAAATAGCAAAATATAGTGAAAGATGACATCCATTGAAGACTGTCATATGAAGCACATTAGCACCAGCTATGTTCAATATGTAGACCTGGACCGGAATAACTGTTTCACAGAATAGGCATTGATCAGTTAACCATAGATTCAATCCTCTGCACAACTTCACAATTGAAAAATATGTTTCTGTCTGTTAATAATGTCCATGGTGCTGACCCTTAGTGTGCTCTAACAGATGCTTCATACATGCAATGCTACAGTCATTAGGAGGCCTGAGTGACAGTGTGGAGAACAATGATCTAATGGAAGTGCTAAATGACACATACTTTCAGTGGGCTGTTCCTACAGTGGGAGCAGCAATGAAATAAATAAGGGTGTACTGCGCAATATACCACATGCCTAATTGACATTTAAAGTTGGAATGAATAGCATAAAATGGGTACAGTAGAAGTTTATGCAGATTGATTCCTACAATATTTCCACTCAGCACCAAAAACTTAGTGTGCATCACAAATGCTTTGGATGGTACAATCATTAATCTTCAGTGTATTCCTAAGGTTGCACAATCCTGCTTAGTGAATGGAGTTTACTCACACACAGTTAAAAGAGAGGTGGTGTACAGTATCTCTGTAATGACACAGCCAAAACATAAATCATAGCACAATGCTGATGTGCATGTCAATTGTGCTCTAACAGAATGCTTCATACAAGCAATGCACACTGCATGTTGCTGATCTCACTTGTGTGGGGTTTAAAATGAGATAGTCCACTTCTGTCTTGTTGCAGTAAGTCAGTAGCAGGACCACTAGATCAAGTGGGACCTCATGCGCTTCACCTTCAAAGTTTAAAGTGGCAACATGCTTCTCAGCTGTTGGGGATACACAAGGAAACACCATACAAGGCGAAACATGTCAAGACTTGGTGAACAAAACTAGCAATAATATCTACATGTACTGTTAACAGCAGGAACAGACTATGGGTAGAAACTTAATGCTCACAAGGCATCATCAGAATTAAAGGAAAGGCTATGTTACAGTATACAAGTTTGCTGTGCTCATTCAGTGCTAAGCAAACCACTCTCGGAAACCAGGTAAACACACAAATAAATTTACCAGTACAGTTGCCAGGAATGAGTCACTACCTAACCCACAGCACATTCCCATTGGGTACACACAGAGGTTGGCCACGACTCTGATTGCACAACCCATTTAACTAAGATGTCACCACTTATGAATAATACCATGCAGTATGTTGGACGATGGCTGCAAGTGACCAGGAAAAAGAGTGCATTGGCAGATTTTATGCTTCCTCTCTACAGAAGGGTGACCAGCCTTGCACTCCTTCCCCATACTTCTGGCAGCGCTTTGGAATAGTGTACAATGTATGTGGCTATCTACAAGTTCAAGTGAGAAAGAGAGGGTCGACCTACAGTACAGTACATGACTTTGTATTTGTGTATATATGTTTGCTACGCGCGCACTTCCCAGCTACTGTCAAGTGATACGTGGCCACCCTCCTCTGGGATACACACTAGTGCTAGAGCATTTAGGCAAGAAAATTAATGGTACATGTTATACTTATTAGTTATTCATACCTCCTTCTTCATGCATACACATAGTCAGAGGCTTGACAGCTTCCTTCCAATCTGAACAGATCATGGAGGAGGAAAATGAACCAACAGTGCATGGCATATACCAAACATGGTCAAGATTTCAATATCATCCTTGTTAAGTGCCTGTTCACATTCTACGCATAATTGTGTAGAATCACAAGTCATTAGTGATTTTTAATCATTCATACCACTACAGTTTCAATGTTTATAGGTCAGAATGTAGATCACAGTCATTCAGTCTAAAAAAGTTATACGTAATTCAATGTAGTAATTACTAATAACCCATTTTTCACAATTCAAGATTGAGGCTGAACAAGTGTACCTTATACACAGGACAAACTAATGACAGGAGAACATTGAAAGCTCATTCTGACGTAATTGAATCTCTATGAAGTATGCTGCAAATCTGTGCTGCAAGTTTCTTCTTAAGGTGGCCCCTAAGAAGAAACCTAAAGGCTCCACAGTTAGTTCCTGTTCATGGTTGGGTCCTGTGATCACGACCATATACATCTTATTACTCAACTCCAGCAAAGTGTTGCGTCAGGTTCTTGAGATCACTACTTAATCTCCTGACATGTACCATTTGTGACAGAAGGACTAGATAAATCTATATTCACGTGTTTGTGCTGCAGCACAATCTACAGAAACTACAAGTACTGCAGCAAAATTGTGTGAAGAGTTATATACGTACAGCCTCCAAGATCACTTCATTGACTCTAGATCTGGCAGTACGGAGTGGCTCTGAAGGAGGAACAGCCTAGTAGTAGTCAGGATGAAAGTTGGCCTATATAAGAAGGATCGAATCATCTCGGAATTTGCCAGACATAAGATATGCTATAAAGCAGTTTATCAATATATCTGTTATCCATTTTTAGATAGTCTTACAATATATACTATTGTATTATGCTTTACCATTGTGCTTCTGCATCAAATAGTTAATAATATAATTACAATTTAACCTCACTCCAGTAGGTTACACAATATCTATTATCTACATTCAGGAACACCCTAATGAATGAATAACATGGAAATAGCACACATAATCCAGTATAATCCTTCATGCATGGGTCACTACTTCTACCTCAGCAATAAAATACACCTTGAAGTACTGCAATCGAGACAGCACAGACACATATGCAATTGGTGCATACATCAAGGTTCACCTTTAGGGTGACATTTACTGAGTGTCAGATGCAAGCCAGAAGCTGACTGGAGTACAGGAGAGAGTAGATTACAAATGTGAACTCGAATGTCTTTACGGCAGACAACAGTGAGTTTCTTCATGATCTGGTGATGCTGCAGACAGTAACCATAAGCCACAGCACTGTAGGGATTCCTTGGCTTCACTTCTGGACTGTCATTGAATGCATTCTTCATTGCAGCACTAGTCACATCACTATTTTGTGACTCATAAAGAGACTGCAATAAGAAGTCCTGGTCTTTTACCTTTGACGTGAGGTGGAGTGCATCAAAGTTCTTTAGTTTGGTTATCCCACAGAAGAATTTCCACACTTGAGCCATGTGGAGTTGTCCAAGGTACTCGTCCCAGATCTTTTGTTGAACTGAAATATCCTGCCTGGAAATGTGGATGGCACTGAGAAACTCTTGAACGGTCAGATGGAGAAAGTAGAAGCTGTCCACTGCTTCTAATTTAAGCCTCAACTTGCCCACAGGGCGTGCTGTTAAGAGACCACACCCACTTTCACGATTTGAGTACCTTGATGAAAGACCCTTGAGTTCTGATGATGTAAAGGTTACCTTTTGTTCAACAACACAGGTATAAGCAGTGCTGCAGAGATGATAAAAATCATGCTCATCAGAAAGATGTAAGACAGAGCTGTCATGATCATGAGTGTCTGACGGATCTGAATTGAGCAATAACTTCCTACAGATAAATGCATCATACACCTCAGTCAGAGTATGGGGGAGGTTTTCCTGGAATAGGTACACAACACAAAGTATAGACAGGACCACTGGGTTAGAGTAGAGGCCCTTCATTTGGGGAAACTGCTCCAACTTATCCAGAAATGAGTCCAGCAGGTCAGGTCGGCCTTGCTCATAAAAGTATTGCTGAGAAAAATTCTTTATTTCACTCTTTCCAAGTCCAAGCACTTCAACATTCACAAAATTCCTATCTGACTCATCAATATGCTGATATATCTCGCTGGTGACTATTGACCTGGATGTTAATACAATGTCACAGCCGGAAAGTGGAGACTGAAGAGAATGTGTCAGAAGGTGATGGAAAAATGGACACTGGCGCAGTGGGGCAGACAACTCATCATAGCCGTCTAAGATCAGGAGCACTCCTCTACCAAGGTCCTTTTCAAGTGCCCTAGCCACCACCTCTGGTGTGCATCCTTCACACATGAGGCCACTGAAGTGCTCCAGCAAGTGCTTGGTTTGAAACTCCTCAGGTCTACCAACATAACCAATTAGATTGCGTAGCTCCAACAGAAACACCAATTGATAGTCATGTTGCTTACTTTTCTTAGATATATCTTGACACAACTTCCGTGCTAGTGTACTCTTTCCAACACCAGGAGCACCACTTAGGACCAAGAGCTTGAACTGTTTCATCAGGTCAGGAAGATCATCATACTTCACCTTGACTGTGACAAGTGTTAATACCTTGTCCACGCCTTCTGGGTCGCACACTGCTTCAACAAACCTCTTCTGCTGTTTCTCATAGCCCAATTTGAATGGAGCCATTGCAAGCTTTACAAACTTTATTGTGCGATCCCTGCAGAAATTGTCTTGTACAATTTGCATTTGGTCATTGTAGGCTTCTACATTCCTGAAGAACAGCAGCACCATCTATATACAGAAGAAGATACAAACATATGGTACTGGAGTAAACCATAACAAGGCATACAATGTTGTGTGTTGCATGACACAAGATCAGTCACATGTTCACAATAATACCATCAGATCTACAGTTGATTCAAAACACATCTGCTGTAAACATTAGGTCAATGAGTCAATTTGTCCTTAACATTACATTGTGTAGTCTTGCAAGCTCACAGTCTACCACTAGTACACGTCTATATTATACCATGCAAAGGCAAGGAATGAATCACATAAAATGGATGAAAAAGATGAAACATTGATCACTTTTATAGTTTACTTGCCCATGTCAACCACATCTTGGTTCACTTTGCTTGTATCCAGCTGGGATATAATGTTTGCATGAAGACAGAATTTGTACTACTTGTAATGAACACTTTCTGACATATAGAAATACGTATATACATCAATGATATTTGAGTGGCAACAATTCAATGCACATCTGTTCCATCAAATTATTGCATTTTATTGGTAAACGTGTTTAAGCAATCCATAGTGATCGCTTCAAAAGAATAAATAGGCAGATACTGGATTTTACGATGACCAGCCTTCTATACACATATAGTGGTGTCTCAGAACTTCAAGGCAGGGAGATCCTTATTGATGGCAAACAGTGATCACCTTCCCGAACTAGTCTTCAACAAAGATACAAGGGCTGTTTCGCCCTGATAAGGGCTCATCAGTGCATGTGAGATACTGGTGGATGGCAGGATAACTAGTTACTCATTTAAAACACTTGTGGTTTCAACAAGGGCAGATAAGGGGGAAAGGATACAATTTAAAAGTGTGATTTCAATGACACGAGCTAAGTCAGTGTATTACAAAAGGCTATCAGTAGCAGCCGGGCCAGGCTAGGTTGAAGAAAGAGATAATCACTGGATCTTACGCCAACCAACCCTCTACACCAGTGTCGCCATGAACTGGGCCTCTGGCCTCTCAGCCTTCTGAGGTCCCAATACTGGTGTAGACGGCTGTTTGGCAAAAAATCCAAGTGATTACCTCTATTTTCAACCTAGCCTGGCCTGTACGCTACAGAGGCCAACTACAATGATCTGACCTTTCATTATAAGAAGAGTATGACTCTTCATTGGTAATAAAATATTAGGTCAAATAACATGAGATTGGAATATTGCATAGCAGTATCACATTTGGAAACAAATAATCCATATGACAAACAATTTCAATCTTGATGTCGACAAGAAACAGTACTAGTCCCAATGACTATGACCAACCACAAACACTTGATAATACATGATATCCTCATTACATTTCAAAAATGATATTGCATTTAATTAAACCGTGCAATTCATTGCTTCTGCTCAAACTATGCAATAGTTTTTTAGCAGTGCTCAGCACTTCCTCCCCAGACAATGTTGGCTTAATCTATTCTCAGTGACATTCATTTTTGCATGTAGGTGCACCCTATAGTGCACCAGTTATTAATTGCTCTATAGATTAGCCTGCGTGAATTCTTTTTGGGAATATAGCGTGTTTCAATCATTTATTATCATTAGTTGCAATTTAGTATTATCCTTTCACTGCCATATATTACTTTACTTTGACTTATTATAGTTCCTATTATAACAATAATTATAAAATGACAGGTACGAACAAGAATATAATTAATTGAGTGACAAATGAAAAACTATGCCATCAACTTATGGTTAGGCTAGCCTTCATCATCCAGCACATATGTAGCTGCCAGATGCGATGCCATAATTAAAGACAATCTTATCCTCAAAATCCTGCTATTGCATGTCACATAACATCACTCAAATTAACTGCCATGGGCAACACAGGAATTCAAACCTTCAATTGTCATTACTATCTCTGATCAAAAAATTGGACATGCCCCACATGTGCCTGCACATGAAGCTTACACTGAGCAGAAGGCTCAAGCCACTTGTTACATGCTAGAGTTAGAATAAGCCTACATTGGACGTGAGATACTCAATGGAGGCGAATACGTAGTTTGTGGCAATACATAGCAGATTATTCAACAACTGAATGCAGGACGTTTCGGCCCGAAGGCCTTCGTCAGCTGCGTACAAAACTGAGAATGTACAGTGTGAGACTGGTTTATATAGCTATGGGTAACTGTGTGTGACCAATCACACTAAACACATGTACACATAATCCTACAATTTGATTGGTCACACACAGTTACCCATAGCTATATAAACCAGTCTCACACTGTACATTCCCAGTTTTGTACGCAGCTGACGAAGGCCTTCGGGCCGAAACGTCCTGCATTCAGTTGTTGAATAATCTGCTACGTATTGCCCACAAACTACGTATTCACCTACATTGAACAACGTAGCAATGAGCCTCTTCTTCTATATACTCAATGGAATTATTGGATCCATCAGGTAGTGAAAGGCAAAGCCAACACAGCTGCTGCCACACAAGCACTGATACACCAAACTTGAGTAAACCTTCAGCTGTGTAGAGTGGTAGGTGTGAAGAAGGTCCAGGGGAGACTCAGGAAGAGATGGAGAGATGAAATTTGAGTCAATTTTTGCTGACTAGCCGCTCTTTTACTAGTAGCATTAACACTTTACCTGTTTAGTTATATAGTTACGTTGCTGCTTCATTCATATCCACAGATCATGTAAGCAGATGGTTAAGTGGGTCAAGCGATCTGTGGTAAGACCAAGGAAGCTCCCACTTGAGCTGAGTGAGGCGCAGGCTGACCAAGAGGACATCCACGTGGCAATTGTACTTGCTGTTAGCGAGGAGCCCACTTGCAAGTGCCAAGTCCATTCAATGCCAGTACATTGCGAAACAATATCAGCATGTTGTTCTGTATGCTAGACACAATGGAGTTTGTCCCACTGAAAGTTAGCTCAGAATTCTGCAAAAGAACATCCAGCAGTGGCTGAAGAACTTTCATGAAAATGGCTTCAAACAAAGCATTGCTAAATGAGGACTGAAGAAACAGTGAATAATGAAAGGCAGATAGAAAGCTGGCCGGAAGTTGAGCTACCAAAAAGGGTAGCAGCTACCTCATACGCGTTGGCTCAACAACTATTCCACTCTAACAATACATGCTAGGCACCATTCAAATTGAAGCGCCCCTTGGTCAGCATCATAGCATGCTTGGTGAATGCAATTTACAGGATGGCCAGTGAGCCAGTCATACACTAAAATTTCTGAACAGTCCTGGCCAGTCATAATCTACCAATGGAATGCTTTCTAGCTATAATGGAAAGTACCATTGAGGCATAGGATCACTGAAAGCCAGTTCATCACATTATTCAAATGTTAATGAATGTCCAGCAATTAATACATGAGACATTTGTAGTGAAAATCTATACAGGTCAATATAACAATCGTGCAGTAGACGATACTACATCATGAAGTGATTTGCAAGCTGAGAGTGGATCAAAGAAATTTTATGTACATTACAGCACATAGTCCTACAGCGTGCTATATGGACCATGCTTCATCTTCCATTACAAAGCACTCTAGCTCTAATTGTACAATCTAGTCACCAAACAGAGTTAGTTTGTGGACTCCTTCACAGCAGGCACCTTTTTCACTTTGCAGCAATTGTGTGCTCACGGGTCATGAGTCTTGCAGCAGGTTTTGTTGCTGGTACTTTCCTTGGCCTCGCAGCTGTTTCTGACTTCTCTTTTGAAAGAGACTTCATGGCAACAAGCTTAGGCTTTGTGGCAGCTTCATGCTTAGACTTGGGTTCACTCCCTGGGCACTTCCGGTTTGCACTCGGATGGAAGAGGTTCAACCTCCATGGCCAGCGCAAAGCTTCCAGATGCTCCCAAGCTTCCGGGATGGCCAGTAGAAGCATTCAGTCTGGTGGCAGGCTTATTCATTGTGGTGTGCTGAGTGACATGGTGTCAGACATGAACATCACTTTAAAAGGAGAAAACTTGAGAGTCACTGTTTCAATGGCTCTTCAAGCTGGTGGAGGAGGGGTGCTCTCATCTCTAACTGCTACAACCTTCACCTCCTTCTACTCATCAGAATGCATGCAAGCTCAAACAACCAAGCTAGGACATAGGTGTCAACCTAGCAAATTACTAAAGTGGGACAGAAGTGCTGAAAACTGGTCCCCCCCAAAAAGCAGGTGACTATGTTGATACCAGATGAGCTAGAAATGTCATGGACTCAACTTTATTCATGGAATCCACCATTATAGCATGAACAAGTTAATAATTTAAGTAATATAGATCCAAAAACTGTTCACCAATCCAATCAAAGTCATCTTCATGATCTCTCCTTGACGATGTCTGCATCATTGGCAACCGATGAGTATGCGGGAGCCCAGTAGAAGAACTCTATGGCACCCATAAACTTTCTCATTACTCTACTTCATTATCTGCCTTACCTCTACTTTATAGGGAGGCTATTCGATGAGAACTGAAGGAATAATTTGCAGCAACAAGCACGTACTACAGCACATACAAAATGGCTTTGATGTCATAACTGTTACAAACTTCACACACTCTGTCCACAACATAATAATGTGTATGGGATTTATGGTCACACACACTTTGCCCGCTGCATACGTCTATTGGATTCAGAATCACTTGTGAAGCAATTGGAAGGCTTCTCTGAGATTTAGAATCATTGTTTAGATGCACACTACCATGGCAATGGGAACTATATCCAGAATATACCCTGCGAAGACTTGATCAGGGAGTGAATCCATTACACATCCATGCACGGTGCAATGCATGAAAGCAATGCACTTGAATGCCAGGTTTGGTATAGAAAACGAGCGATGTATGTACACTAAACTTGCAAAGATCAACAACCATGCAGCTAGCTAGCTACATAGCTAGATATTCTGTCCTAACAGGAGGAACGCATAGCTTTATTACCAGCTAGCACTTTGTTGGAAGAGAACATGACCTTTGGGCTGCATGTGCAATGAAATAATTGTGAGTCAATGCACAGCATGGCACCGAGCTTCGGTATCCATGGTAGCTGTAAGGGTAGAATCACAAGCTTGTTCTATAGCTATCTGTGATCGCAGTCGTTCTATTCATTGAAAAGTGTCTTCAACATTTGCATAGTGCAATTGGAGTCCACTGTGATTTAACCTTCCAGGAAGACTACTGCCGCACCTATTAAGCTTGATCTATGTCAGAATCAGGAGTGAAGCTGGCTATGGTCGCCATTCTTTCGCCGGCTGGGTTGGGTTCTCACCTGATGGCCATGGCAAAGGGGTACAAACAAGTTATAGCCCATGGACTTGGACTTCCGTCAGAATATAATTACTTGGCCTCAGCTTCGCCTCAGCCTCAAATCATATTCTGACTACCGTCCTTGTCCCTGGGGCATAACTTATACTTATTTATCAAGAGTCAAGTCAAATGACTCCAGTCTTGCAGCCACAACCAATACAGACATTCCTTGAAAGAGCTTGGACGTAGCTAGACCTACAACAGCCCATGCAGGAGTTCCCAATGGGAGGAGGGGTGAAAGGAATAGTCAGACATCGTGCTTTAGATGTCTATGAATGACGCAGATAGCAATGGCTGCTCCTATGTTAATGAGTTAGCACCCTTTGGTGAAACTAATCTAGCTGCCACGCCAAAGAACAATTGAGGGTCATGGATAGGATTGTATAGAAGACGCCAGTCCACCCACAGCCAGCCTAGAGAACACATAAAAGAAAAATGTCATATGCTGCTTTTGCCCTATTCATTCTTTCATATAATTCCCCTTCTCACTGAAATATGCACGTTTTCAGTGCGAAACGCAGGGCACCTATGGACACAAGTCATGTACAAGAACACATACAGAACAGGCATGAAGGGCGAGCTACTGTTTGAGCTCCACAAGGCGAGCTACTGTTTGAGCTCCACATGGCAATCTAACTGGCACAGTGTTGTAGCGAAATTAAAGTTCTGCATGGTGTCTTAAATTCAGCCATTGCTGCTATTTTGGTGGTATATATATGCTCTGTACTGCCTCTACTCTAAAAATTCATCTAGGTTAGGCAGTCCTTCAGTGACAACAGCCCTTACCAAGTGTTTAACTGCTTTACTGACAGACCTACTGATGTACATAATATTCTGAATGGCAACTTTGATGTTACTGCTATCCCAGAGGAGGAATATGCAAGCTAAAGGTAAACGGTACCTTCATCCTTCGGTCGATTTCAGAGATAATTGTGTGCATGAATAAAAAATCGGCCTAGCTCCATCATAATCAGATACATTCAATTAAGGCCATCTTGGGCATCTCCTTAAAATCATTGCATAATTTCCACAGTTAATAGGCAGTAAAAGTCTAACTTTTCTCTATCTAACTTTTTATCTATAGTTACTAGCATCAATGTCCACTATACACACAAATGCAGTAGGGAACTGAACTATAGTATTTGCAGGGACAGTTGCAGATGTTTGACAATAATCGAAGTGGTGGGTGGGTAACTTCATGAAAATTGCACTCATACTGCAATGCATGAAGGACAGTGAATGCATTGGCATGGATAAAGAGGAAATGGTCACAGCATCTGTTCAATGGCTCTTATCGATATGCTGTCAATACATCTTACACACAGGACTGGAATACCATCATCTTGAATCATAATGCGCTGCCTATGAATAATTATTGCAGGACAACACCAAACTGTGTATAATTACAGCTTGCAAATGGTATTACAGTGGATCCTATTAGCTGTAGATTTACAAATGCTGAGCAAGTATCTAAAACTAAACTAAAGTTTGATTCACTTGCACTACCTAGAGCTTGCCCTTGCAATAAGGAAGAGACACAATGGTTCACAGAGTGACTGTGATGGCTCAATCACAGACTCAGCACCATATGTGCCGGAGTATACCAATATCTCCAGTTTCATTCCAAAGCCAACTGAATTCTAAATATACAAAGTTATCCCACTCGTGAAGGTATCCTACATCACCTTGCTTTAAGCTTAATTCAGGCTAACTCACATTATCATCTCTGCCGAATGACAAGGGAGACCTTCTTACTTCTTCTCTTTCCTCAACTGCAGTGCAACAGAAGACACAGACATAATAGTAGTGTACAATTCTGATAAGCCATGAACAGTAAAGAACCAAGAGGGTAAGAGATGAGAGTATGCAACCGCGTATTCCTGGGTGTATAACAGCATTTTTCTAACATGACGTAGCAACACGTCACAAGTGGACATGGCAACGCTACTTAATATTCTGATGTAATGGAGGAATACCATTAACTCGCTCCTCCAGTCTGTATGTACTCGGCATCGATTGCACAGCTCTTTGGTTTGTTAGTTGGGAGTTTCAACGATGTCCAGGACCAGCTGGTTGACGCCGGTCTCTGCCCTGGATAGATCGAACCCAGAACTTAATGCATAGCTGCTGTAAAACTCCGAGGAGAACATTGTGGAGCCGTGGATGGCAGCCGTGACCTAAATCCACGCTTGCTGTCCTGGTCCTTTCTCGCAGGGACTGCAGAGGCGTCCTGGACATCGTTGTAACTCCCAACTAACAAACCGAAGGGCTCGCAATCAATGTTACGGGTGGGTACGTATACGCGGTTGCACTCCCTCATCTCTTATCTACTCTTGAAAGAACTGAATCAGCTACCATGCAAAGTGTATTGCACAATCTTTGGCTAGTGACTTTTTGAAAGAGCTAGCTACCAGTGATGCAACATGCCCAAACAGGTCTTTCAGAGTAGTCAGCTGTCGAGTAATGTTTGCTCAATGTCTTTTTGGGCGTGTCTACTTTGACAGTTCATATTTTTGTTCTGGTTATCAGTAAATTACATTCAGTGGGAAGCCATTTCAACCCAGGGTCATGAATATAGGCACACACAGATTAATAGGAGATACCATAGTGCTAAATAGGTTCAAGTGATATGCACCTTCTGTAGTTGAATACTAAATTATACAACTGCTGTCAGAAATTATTATATAAGAGCTGATCATATATGTTAACATAGGAAGATCACAGATTCAGGAAGGTAGTTCAGCAAACATGAAGTTGGACCAGAGCAGGCATTTACATGGCAGCCCATCAGGATTCAGCCTCCTCAATACACTTGACAAGTTAAACAGCTTGTCAGTAGCCTTTTAACTGTACCATCGTTATACTATTATACAACATGACTTAGAAAGTGGGAAAAGATATTATTTTGCATTCATTCCTATAATTACAATACAAACATATGCATAGCACTATACACATGCACATACACATTGAATGATTCTTAATACATACCATTACCTCTTCCCTTGAACCATTCAGCCATCCTTTCCAGCTCATCTGCCCAGGTGCTGTTGCTGCTCTCACGCAATATCTTGCAGAAGGTGTGGAAGTCATCATCTCCCTTTCCACAAAGAATGTCTGTGACTCTATCCATCCCTTCAATGTTGCTAGATGTTTGTCTTACCATTTGTTCTTCATAATGACTCATAAACCCACCTGCATCCTTTGCCAGTTTATCAATGAGTCCCATATGTAATAATACATTGAGTTTCAGTTTCTCTCTCAGGGATACTACTGCATCAGCATTCCATGTACTCATGGGCTGAGTGCTGCTCCCTAAGAAGTAACAGTGAGAAAGAGGAGCACATCCATTGGCAACTGGGTTTTCCATTATACACTTAAACAGAACTGCTACTCATATATGCCTATTGTATTGCTGCTTCTGCGGTGCAGCTTCTACATTTATATAGCAAATCAATACAAGAGTGAACAGAAGTGTATGTGTATGTGTAAATCAATAGAAGAATGAAGTGCATGTCTAGCTACGTGTTAAGTGCAGCCTTCAGCCCTGCTCACTCAGCATCACATCACCGGCTGGGCAGGGGCAGCCATACACTGCCATTCACCGGTTCCAGCTGTGTGCCATGTACATTGATTGCAGAGTGCTGCAAGATACTGTTTGCACTGGCCATGGCATTTGACTCAAGCATGCATGCAATAGCAATGATCAGACAGTATGGGCAGGCTAATTTGTAACTAATTATGATTGTTCCGTGTGCACAAAGTATCTGAGGGGTACATATAATGACTCTTTGTACTCATGTTCTTTTCGATAACATGACCAGAGGAGCACACTCCCTTCATTATTCCCATTATGCGCTCCTGCCATCATGAAGTCACACAGAATAGTACATATGTACAAATAATTATGTAGTTCAATCAATCAATCAATCATCAAACCAGCAATAGCTCTTTCTCCTAGGCAGGAGGTAGCTAGTATACATACCTACCTACTGGAACAGTTGCAGTAATAATAACATGCCTACATATATAACCAGTTCAATGTATACAGTGGAGTTCTGTATACATTGTCAAATCGAGCAATCTTCCCATCTTGTCTTGGTCTCCCTCTTGGTCTCTTTCCTGGCATTTCCTCCAAATATACTGTCTTTACGATACTCTCCACTTCTTCAATCTTCCTCCTCCATTGCCCCTTCTTAGTAGAGTCTTTACAACACCTTCCTGCCTCAGTCTCTCTCTAATGCCATCACTTCTTAGCCTATCAATTCCTGACACTTCCTCAATGGTAACTCATCACTGTTTCCTGCAGCTTCTTCGTGCATGTGCCTGGTCTGTAGTGTCCACGTTTCACTGCCATAAAGTAGTGTAGGCTTTAGGATAGCATATATATACACTCTCAACTGTGTGGTCTTGCTTAGTTCCTTCCGATCTACGATCTACTACTTCAGTGCCCAATGGTTCAGCATGTATACTTAATTCTCCCATCCACTGCATCTTCGTATGACTCTTCTTTATTGAAAATTGTCCCGAGATACTTCATTACTTTCACTTCCTCAATCCTCCATTCCCTTCACCAAAACATTGCCTGAGCCTCCTCCTTTTTCACAACTATTGCCTTACCTCATTTCATTTTCATATTCCTTTTTGCCATCACATCATCCAAGATCCTTAGAATACTCACTACATACTCCTCTTTCTCAGCCACCAGCATTAGGTCATCTGCAAACAGTAGAAGCTGCACATTTCCTTCGTCCACTTTGACTCCTCTACTAAACCTCTCCATTGCCTCCCTCAAAATGTGGTCTATGTACATATTGAAGAGACATGGTGATATCACACAACCCTACCTCACACCTTGCTCCACCTGGAAGCAGTTTGATTTACCTCCTTACAATTTCACACATGCCTCACACTTCACGTGTATTGATCATACTGCTGTCCATAAGCATTGTGATTCCATAATACTCTTCCAGCGAATTCCATGTCATCTCCCTGTCTATGGCGTTGTAGGCTTGTTCTAGGTCAACACATACCATGAACATTTCTTTGTTTTTCGCAATAACCTGTTCATTTTACATCCTGACAGTAAACAGCTGGTCCGTACAATTTCTTTTCTTCTGGAACGCCGATTGATCCGCCAATATCATCCCTTCAGTAATGTCTCTCATCCTCTGAACAGTACCTTGGCATACACCTTACCAGATATACTTAGCAGACTGATCCCTCGGCAGTTCTTACATTGAAGTTTGCTGCCCTTCTTATGTACTGGGATCACTAGCGGTTTTCTGGAAGACACCATCATCGGCATGCCATGCACTCGTCCATGCTTTGCTCATAATTCTATGCAACCATTCTACTACTACGTATTTCTCCCCCAGCCTTCAGCACTTCACCACTTATCCCACACACCCATGGTGTTTTCTATTCTTTACTCTAGCAATACTTCTATGTACCTCCTCTGTAGTATATAATGTCATCTACAGTCTCCTCCAGCTGGGCTTCTCTTCCTTGTACTTCCCTAACCACATGCATCGTTTGCTGCAGCTGTCCATTGGCCTCCATCTCTCTCTCTCCTCACAAATCACCAGCTCATTCTCATCACATACTTTCCCCCACTTCCTGCGTCCCCTTCATTGCTGCACTTATCTTCCCCCCAAACTACCATTGATTATTTATAAAGTCATGCTGGAGGGACTCACCAAGCTTGATCCATTCCATATATTAATCTTCCTTACCACTTGTCTAGCTTTTTCTTAGCACCAAGGTACCCATCTCTTGCTTCATCAGTTTTCACGGGAGCTAAATCTTGTATGCTATCTTCTTTTCCTGATAGCTGCTTCTATGTCCTTACTCCAACATCCAGTGGAGAATCGTTCAATCCAATTCTTTTATCTCTTCAACATTTCTCATACACTTCTTCAACTACCACTAAGATACCTCCTTTGAACTCTTCCCACATTCTTTAAACCCTTTCCCCTTCACTGTGTTCAACCATGTTCCACTTAGCTCTCTCCAAAACTTCAAACTACCCTCCACTGTCTGCACTCTTTCACTCCGTAGTTGGCTCTTCCTACTGTCCTCTTCTCTGGAACTCAAACTACTTGCTGGCAATTGCCCCGGGCCGTGTATGTTCAATAGTTTAGATAGCTAGGGATGCAGCATTGCTGATGGCCTTGACGATACATCAAAATGCCACTGTGTTGGGTTCTCAGGAGTTTCAAGCCTCCAGAACAGCCGGTCACCCAGTGAAAACATGCCTACCAAACTATCAAAATACTTTGCTGACTGCCTTTGATCTATGTAACACTCTGAATGAGGATGTACTTGTTAAATGTTACTTTGAGTCTGGAGGAGTATTTTGGCTAAAAGCCTGCCCTAAGTTATAATGCCATGACTTGCTTGCCTCCAGCATTATTGGCCAACTGGTCATTCAACTTTTTGTATTTGGGGTTGTAACTCGCAGGAGAACAGTTACGTAGGTAAGCTTTCTACTGCAATTTTATTACTTAAACCTTTTCTAGAAACACTTGCCTTCTTTGGATACATGGTGAAATCTTATTATAATAAACTTAACGCACATTTTCGCTATCCGGGATAATCTCCTTCAATTCTGGACCGAACTTCACGAAACGTGGTAGGATTACAAAGAGGCCTGCTGTGAGTAACCTCGCCGAGCCAAAATTTGGTTTAAGGTCTTTCCGTCCGAGTTCTTGCCACTTTTACGGTTGCCGCCATATCTAAGGGATAGGGAAAAGATTGCGTTTGGTTGTGCACGAACTCCTCCTTCAATTTTTCATTAATCTTCGCCAAACGTGGAAGAGTATATCACGGCAATACGGGGGGTGACCTAAGGTGGTTAGTGCCTTCGCCGCTGGACTCCTTTAAACGAAATGGATTAACATAAGTAAATTTTGTACGCACGGAGTTTTACGAAGCGAGTCCACGGAATGCTCCCAATTAAATGGACGGTTTCGATTGGTTAAACGCTCCAATTTTAAACGATATGCTGGGAACCCACCCGAAGGGCGGCCATTCAGCTAGTAGGAATAAAGATGCTTATGACCCTACCAGACAAAGAGCGACGAGTGAGGCCAGTTACAAAGTTCGTCCATGATAATCTCTTTAAACAGTCTTTCATTATTATTAGCATCACTCTATTAACACATTTCGTTTGATTGAGAGACGGTGAAGTACAGCGTGAGAGCTGCTATTTGCAAGACAGAAATATACATCATTACACACATGAAACCAAATGAATACCTAACTGAAAACAATAATTATAGGGGCAAACGCAAACTGCAGTGCAAACTAGTGTGTGCAGCTAAGAATACTGCTTGCTGCTGATGCACACGGCCATGTCCAAGGCTGATCAATGCCAGCATAAAATTGTGATGCACCAGAGCAGGTAAGCCCACCGGAAGGGGTCATTCTTGCTAGTATTGCTATATTATTATGAAGTCTGAAGCAATTGAACTGTTGCCAGGCCTACAATATACCCAATGTCAATGCCTGCCACAATAAAACAATGTCACAGTGCCATACGTATACTGGGAAAACTAACGAAGTAATCACAAACCTGACGCTGCACTCTCCTTCCCCTTTCCAGGGCCAGGATTGACCTCTACATCTCCAGCCAAGATCAACAGGAGGCTGAGAAATGTAACAGATACAGCCTGAGCCAACAAGGATAGGACCTGTGAGGAGAGCATCGTAACAAGGAGTGATGGAAATGACTATGGACAAAACATGACACTGTGCTAGCTGCAGCTGAAGTGTCACTGTACTCACTGGTATCTCATAGGTCCACTGAATGGAGAATGACTTTGATGAACAACCACACTTCCTTCTGGCACCCTTCTTGGCTGTTTGCACTTGTGGAGCTAGCCCACCAGCTAACACATTAATAATGATCTGGTCCATTTGGCAGCTATGAAAGTAGAAATAGCGAAATCTGTTAGCACAGAGGTTACATAACAATTGCACAATACAGTAAATAAATAGCATTCAACAAAAATTGGTACATTATGTATAGAGATAGTATAGCAAAACTCTATTCAATGAAATTGAAGCTATGTAATAATGTATGCATCAGCAAGTACGTTCCAATATTCAGTTCACCAGGAGATATGGCAGCTAAAATAGTTACAGTGGAACCCAGCCTGTGGACACCCTGAAACGTGGACACTGCCCCAATGTGGACACTGCTAATTGTCCCATCCTATTTAACAAATGTAAGCTTCTCCTGAAACGAGGACACCCCTATAATCAGAACACTTTTCTTGTTCCGAAGGGTGTCCACATTAGAGGGGTCCTACTGCATATGATATATACTTAGCCATGGGCATATCAAGGCACTATTAAATCACACCAGATCATCTGATTCAACAAGTAATTGCATGGTATGAGGCAATTAATTCATTAACAGCATATCACCCACACCAACCTCTAAATTACGGCAAGATCATATTGGAACATGAAAGAATGTAATGAAATAAGAATAAGGTGTATTATGGAAGCATCATATGTGCATTTCATCACTAAATGGGCTTCCTAAGCACATTAGGTTTCCAAGAAGTACATTATTCAGACACAGTGACACCTCTATACACATACATTGTGGATTCCTGAAACATCTCTATATCCTAACCAATCTTTTATGCCAATGGTTGACACGTTATTCAACACATCTGTGGTCTCCCAACCCAGTACAGGTAGTAGCAGGTACCTATAGGCTGGTCAGCCTTCAAATGAAAAATTGCTCCAGCCGCTCCATTTCTGTGACGGGGCCCTTGTGCATCACATATGCATGGCAACAACATACAATGACAAAAGCTAGCATGATGTGCATTTACCATCAGAACTGACCTCTTCCTAACCGAAATGCAGGCAATGACTACACTCGAAGGATTCACAGCAAAGATGTACTTGGAAATGCAGTTCTTCCAGTGCCGGCAGCTTGACCCTACAATTGACAGTAACAAACATCACTAGTGTAATAAAGTCTTAATCACATGTCACTGCCGTGTGACAGTCAACATTTAACATTGCATAAACAACAGAGACTGATTGATCAACAGTTAAGGAAGAAGTGTGGAGCAGTTTTAGACATCAGATACAATGCAAGGATATGTCTACTAACTTGTACTTTTAACCACTAAGACTCACTCAAAGAATACCACACTATCATCCCCTGTTAGCAGTTGCTTCCCCCTTCATTGCTGGTGAGGGAGCACTCTACGTTTGCTTTTGCCATTGCCTGTTAATCAGAAGGCACACCACCAGGTAAATGATTTGTCCACACAAATCAACACAACTCCTATACACTATGTGTTACATCCTCAGAATTGCTGGTCAATTCATGATTGACAGGCATAATGACAGAAATTGCTCAAGTAATCCTGATTGAGTTTGGTAGTATTGTGTAGAGTGCCAGATTAGCAAAAGTTGAATAGATCAGTAAAGACATGTGTTCCACTCGCTGAATACTTAGAAATTATGTAGCTAGCTGTGTTGGATCTACTGCTAAACAGAAAATTGGTTTTGGCAGAGTGCAAAGAGGTCTTTCCTGATTAATGGATCACAGCACACAAGTCCCCACTCCCATCCACATCTACCTCCATGCAGGTTTGTGTCAAAGTGGGAACAGCTGGGTTTGGGACCCTCTGGATCATCCATAATTAAACATATCATTCATGCAATGGGTTGACACCAACTGTTTAGTGTAAAAGTACTATACGGAGTGGTAAGAGAGAATGCTGGCATGGTAATGCATCAAGCTGACATGGCAACACACTTTCAACTGCTGTTGCAGAAAGTGCCACTGAAGATGCATATGGGTCCACACTGGAGCTGGGTGGGTCATGTCAGTTGTGGAGGAACTAGATGATGCTTTGAAGGGTGTGTAATGTAGTGTGGTCCCATAGTGCTTGTATCTCTGAGTAGCTATAGCACTGGCAAAACTATTATATAGCAGGAACAATGTTAGCAATTATACATGAGAGTAAAGTAGAGCATACATATATATTTATAGGCTGTGCTTGTGTAACATATGTGTGAGTGGACAATGCTAGGATATGTGTGCCTGCATGTGTGCAATACTAGTGTGTGGCCTTTCTGTTATTAGCAGTGATTGTGACATGCTAAACATTGCAGTGTGACTAAAATGCCATATACCCCTCACAAAAATGACTTTCAACTTGGTGGCTATGGACACATGTGAGGTCAATCATATACTGAGCCTATAATTAAATCCACTGCAATATAAAATCTTGGGGCCGTGCATTCATTTCCACTGCTGTTTTGTTTTCACAGATCTGTTTCTCCAAGGCTCTACCGGTCTCTCCAATGGGCAATCCTTGCACAGTGCCTTGTAGACTACTCCCTTCTTTCTGTCTGGTGTTGGCTGCTTCACCTTCACTAGGGAGGTTCTGAGGGTGCTTCTGGATTATGTTACTGTTTTCACTCCCAGTGGCTGGCACATCTTCTCATGCAATCCATTCACTGACGTATGGAATGTGAAGGGTTTGGGAGGTGTCTCGCTTTCCATGTTGGTTGGTGTTCTTTAATGTCACACTCCCTAAATTTTGTATTACAGCTGATGAAGATCTGCGAATCGAAACGTCTTGTTCCCGTTTGAAGTGAATACTGTGCTTAAGCTTGAAGCTCACTAAACTTCCCTGGAATTAAGATCACATAGTAATGAACTTCTACAGGGCTCAGGTGTTGTGCTTGTTTTCTAGCATATAGTACAGTATCTCTCTGTTGTCCCTACATAATGTCCATTGCAAGAAGTACTGTAACAGGTAAGCTGTGTGATGCACACAGTGAACCTGCAGTCCAAGTGACTATAATAATTATTATAATTAAACCAATTTGAAACTACACACACAAATGTATAGTGTTTAGTGGGCGTGTCCAAGGGACCATTCATGCACTCTAACTTGCACCTGTGTTACCCCAAGGTCTACCAGTTCTGAAAATTGAATCACCAACAAGCTTAGAAACATTTGGTGTACATGTACAGTGCAGAATGCAGCTTTAGAGAGCTAGGTCTACCAGAACACACACTACACTACACTACATATCCTATACACATAATTATGTATTGTTCAATGTATACTGCACTAGTACCGTTCACAGTCACTCATGAACAGGATGGTTGCCTACGGCAACAGACCAACGCAGATCATAATGACCAGTGCAATGTTAACACGCATCAAGGATTTCTTCATGTTGCCAGCAGAACTACCTACAGTAGTGCCTGCATGTGAAATAGGACAAAGACTGTACTTGTTGATTTCTACACAGTGTCATGGATTCATGTACAGTCCAACACATGCACATATCTATGTTACACGCACACCTGCAACATACACTGTAAATTCAGTGTTGGTTTACCTGTATCTACATGCAGGGAGTGAACAGTATGTAGCATTGACTCAGCTTCATTTGCTCCCTAGCTCTTGTTGCACTTCATTGCTTGTGACAATGCAAAGCATATAAATACATGCTAAATACATGCTATATACAGCCATGTAATGGCCTGAGTAATATCGCCTAAATTATAATTCAATAGCTTACTGCACCAAGTGAGGTCAAGGTACAGAGGGCAAATGTGGTCACAGCAGCTATTTCACAAACCAGCAGTGGCTACGCATGAAGAGTTCTGTTTGACATGAGGAATGGGTGTTGGCTCAAGTTGTGATCAGAAATCTGAAGCACATTGATTTATACAATATACAGTGCCTATGCAATACATATAAACTAAAAGAAAGTACATAGCTATATATCAATAATCACTGGCTACTCTATATGCCTACCAGCCTGTTACACAGTATCAGTGCATGTCTCAACGAAGCCAGGATCCTCATTTTTGTTGGTCTGCAATTGTCTCTTTATCTGCTTTTGTTGAACCACAAGTGTTTCACTGGTGGAGGGTACAACTACAGCTGGTGACCTCACAATTCCCAACAGTAGTACACACTGGTGAGCCCCAACACCTATATCGGGTACGTTTATCTATCGCTCCATCTCTGCAGGGTAAGTATTATAATGGGGAGGCAATCATTGCATGGTTGTCAACTGTAGCATGAGCTTTGGCCACCCAACCTTCCTGTAACACCAATACTAGTGTAGCAGGCAGTAGACTTAGTATGTACCCATGCAGTGATTCATTGCATGTCTGCAGAGGCATAGGTAATCAATGAATGTGTATGCATTGGTAGGATTCTTTCTATGCAAGGCAATGCATATCCACCAGTTTTCAGCATGCAGCTGTTTTCGTTGAATTTGAATTTATCAGTACCAGTGTATTATATATAACTTAGTGAAACTAAAGTTTTGACCAATCAGGCAAGAAACATGTACACAGTTCATGTGAGAGTTAAGGTATAGGGTGCGTAAAAATGTTTCCTTTAAAAACAAGGGCAGATGTAGGGATGGTGCAGTGTGTCTCTGAAGGGCATGGCAAACCACCTGGCGAAAAAACCGTAGGAACAAGGAGGAGGGCCAGTCCATGCAAAGAGGGGGACCAGCCTGTCCCCGCAGAACCCATGCAGATCATTAACATTCACTGACTTGAATACATTTGCACCATCCCTACATCTGGCAACATTTTGCTGCGCTTGTGGTCTTGCTACCATCCCCTATTTCTACCAACCGCAATGGCTGCCAAATGGCACGGCCGCGGATAACCTCCGAAACAGTGCGTGGGCGAATGTCGGTCAAAGCATCTCCTGTATGCGCCCTAGAACAGTCACCTCCCCGCGTTGTGAATCTATTGAATCGCAGCTGAAAGAGGATTAGGAGATCAAGTGTGTCCGAACGTGTAGTTACGTCAGCGTAAAATGGCGTCTTTCTCCCAGGAACGTCTCCCCGAGGTCTAGTAACCTCCATTTGTGGACTTGCTCGCGGAGTCATCAAACCTACAAAAGGCACTTACCCGTCGAAGGAGCTATAGAATTGTGGATAAATCAGTCCCTTACTCATTATCGTTCGTGAGTTACAGCTGACGGAGAAGAAGAATACGAAGAAGAAAAAGAAGAAGACGACGACGACGAAACACGGAATAGGTGTCGACGCTTTCTACACAACGGCGAGCGCGCGCGTGGAAGTAAGGTTACCTCTGTCTACTGTACAGCCTCCCTTCCTTGTAGGCGGTTTCTTGTGTCGGTTCTCACTACTGTTCAGGAGTAGCGCGACTTTCCGTTTGTATTACAGCATACAAACAACCACCACCATCCCTACATAGACAGCACTACCGTGCTGTCTGATAAGGTCATACACAGTGCATGCAACAAATTGTATGCAAATCTACAGATGCATCTCTTACCCACAATCCACTCCTGGCAAGTGACACCACTGTTACCAACAGCTCCAGTGGTAGAGTTTCCTTCATAGTAGTCAAATATGTCCTGGACAGTGATAACTGAAATGCTGAACCCATTGACAATGCAAGAATTGATCTGCACTGCTGCAGTTGCAAGCATTGACAACAGTGCTCTGGAGTTCTTCCTTTGAGGGGCCACACCATGCAGAGCCCGAGCAAGGATGGAATACTGCAATACACTAGAGCAGTAGGATATGGTTCAGGGAGCTTTATACAACTGCAGTCGAGAAATGGTAAATGTTGTTACTGATTTCACAGTCTTGAGTGTTAGAATCAGCTGATGAGCTGGAGGATCTGTGATGTTAGCCTGACCAAAGACAGAGGTACACTGGACCCCATCATAGATGGCACAGCTGGGTGTGGGAAGGATACGTTGGAAGAGACATGCTGCGAGCCATCAGTTCTTTACAAACGATTGGATTCGCACAATAGATTTCACACGTAACATATGACGTAACTTATGATGTCAGTGATAATCGAGTGAGTACTCGCAGGTGTCCTGGCCCCAAACTAGTTCGTTACGCATTTTATTGTTATAGTATTTGTAATCAGTACAGTACCACACATTCTACACAAGTATTCTATAATACTATACCTAGTTAATCCATTAGGCAGTGTATAAAAATACATGCCTTATACATTCCCTTATAGTGTTCACTTAGTGACGGGCCCCCTTTGCATATCCTAGCTCCCCAGGCACAATACCACATACACTAGAAATAATAGAAAATTTCTACAAAAATTGTAAGGATGCAGGGATGGCATAAAAAAGAACAGAAATAAGTAAAGTCTGTTACACAGTGGAGCATTAACCATGATTCCTACATGCAAGAAAGTCGCACTGTACAGTCCTACATCCTTGAATATAGGGACAATCTCTTCAGCAGTCTTAGAGAACCGGGCCTTGATAATTTGTAATGAAACAAGAATAGTAGTCAATCCAATGCGGAAGAGATTTTGTTCTTCTGAGTATGAAGATGTGGATGAAGCCTTACTGTAGTGGTTTCATGGGACAAGAGACCAAAATGGTCCCATTTCAGGGCCTCTTTTACTTGCTAAAACCAAGGAGTTTGCCGATAAGCTAGGGAATCTCAGGTTTCAAGGCAGTGCAGGATGGCTAGCTAGACATGAAGTACCATTCAGGTCAGTATCACTTGAAGATTACATGACTGCAGACGAAAATGTTGTTGCAACAGGTGTACGTTCCAACTGAGGACAACATCATTGCCAGTGTCCAATTAACTGACAGCTCTCCACCTGACTTTCAAGAAGAATTTGATGATGACAATGACAATTACGATGAAGAGCTCATACCACCAACTTCCAAAGAGGCAGATTGCTGCTGGAACACTCAGGGCATACGTTTCATGTAAGGAGAATGTCAACACTGCTGTTTTTCGCAACCTATTAGCCACTGATCACACTCTTGCATACGCTCTAGCTAACAGTAAGACTCAAACAGACTTCTTCAGACTGTCTAATGAATTATAAAGGGATAATTATGCATGAATAATCATTATTGTCTACTTTCCATCTTATATTTATGTAACCTTTTATCAATATGACAGCATTTAGTATGTTGCTCTGTTATAGTGAATTTCTCTTGTAATTTTTCAGTTTCCCTATGAGATTTGTTATAATGAGACTCCACCGTAACTCTCGATCACACATCCGTGGCTTAGAGTCCCATGCATTGAAGTGTACAAGATAATATACGGTGTAGTAAATGTCTCATGTTAGTTACTGCATATCTGTGCTGTATGTGTATTACAGCCTTGGCCAGCTAAATCTATATCCATATTTGTACATAAGTCTCTCATCTCAGGCCATGCCGTGGCCAGATGACTTCTTCAAATTCAATCAGACAGGGGTAGAGGAAATAGGCATGCACTGTATATATACAGCCAGTGCACATGCATGTGTGGTTTTGTGTGTGTGTGGCTATTTAGACATGACATTGTGTACCTGCATTGTAAGTGCTGCATGAGAGAGTGTCCTGCATGTGTAATAATGTGTATAATTATGATATATATATTTGACAACACTGATGTTAGCAGCTGTAGTTGTTGAATTATAATTAATTAATAATGAATCCATGATGCGTCATCCGAGACCTCGACGACGCATCGATATCATGGATGCCACCCAGGAGCCCCTCTCCCACCACAATTTCCGACAAAGAATTGCTGTGGCTGTTCAGCGAGGGAATGCTGCGGCCATACTGGGCTCCATGAGGGGTGTTGACATGGGACTGTAGATTAGGCTGTATACTAGGGCATGCAGCCATATTTACATGATCTGTGTAGCTGCTTCTTTTCACTTGTCCATTTGTAAACATTCATTATATCACTAACTAATGGTACACTTTGTCAGAAATGTTAATGCATTATGAATGTGCCTAGCTATAGGCCAGTGTGTGTTCTGCTGGAGTATGTGTGAGCATGCTGGCATGGCATATGGTATGCTACTGTATGTCATGTAGTGTTCTATATGTTCATATAGGTTCTGTGCATGCATCGTATATAAACAATTGGGTTATGTCAGAGTGTGATTGTCTGTTAACATTCAGTGTTGTCTGTTCACCATGCATATAACTGTATAATTATATTGCATAATATATATTATAAATTTGAAGAAGCCAGACTTCATGACTTGTACAAGTACTGTACATGAATAACAAGGGATTGATGTAGTGAGTTGTCAATGCCAACTCAAGCAGATAACCAGCAGCCATGCAATATGCTCACCACACACACCTACAAATGCCACACAGCACAGATGTGGTGTATGATGTTCCTATAGCTATTGGCTTGCAGGAAAGTGGCACATGCAATACAATGCTCACTCACATACACCTACCCACTAGCCATTCTACACACTGCAAGATGTAGTGTACAATTACCACATTATAGCTAATACAAGGAACATTACTGGTGTCACTTTAAGTCACAGAAATCACACACTTCCCTACTAGTCATGCTAAACAAGTGCTAAAATGGTAAAACAATAATTATTTCAACACAGAGTACTGCAAACTTACGTAGGTCTAGCTAAGTTCGGCATACACTAACAGTCAAGAACTACTCCTTTACAGGGCAATCCCAAAATTTACTCCTCCTGCACTGAGGCAGCCCAGGTCTTGTGATCCATGATGGTTTGAGCTGTATTACCAGTGAACTGCATGGAGAAGGTGAGAGATCACAAATGAATGAAAGACACAAGCCCAAACAATATGTGTACACACACATCGACATATATGCCCGCACGCACGCATGCACGCACGCACACACACACACACACACACACACACACACACACACACACACACACACGCACACACACACACACACACACACTTGCACATGTACAAACACAATGATTACATGTGTATGCACACAATTTAACCCATTAGGGCCCAAAGACGCAAATTTGCGTCAAATATTTGTATGCACTTAAGGCCCAATGACGCAGATTTGCGTCAAGACAAACTTTCCCTTCGTTTGGCTGCCAAGAACGGAGGAATGGTACGAACTTTTCACAGCACGCCTAGTAGTCATTTGGCAATCATTTTGGACTCTCGCTGTCTCTTCTGGTCATTCTCGCGCCGCGCAATCAAGCGCCGAACGTTTTGCGAAGGTACGCACCATTTTGGTGTGTGACCAGAAAGCTACCGGTCCGCGTACCACGTAGCGACAAGAACGAATGCAGTCGGCTGTTGAACAAATAGTCCAGCAGCTAGAGCGGCTCCTGGTTTCATTTCTGGATCACAGAAGTGCCAGCAAGTAAAATACAAGCATTCGTTTACCGTTCTCGTCTTCTAAGAAACAGCACCATGGAATGCAACACCCAATGTCAACATTTTGCGCGAGGAAAGCCAGGAAAGCCACGGAAAAGCAAAAGTACGGGGCTTGTACGTAGCCGCCATTTTTAAGTTGGGCTCGCAGTACACGAGCGCAAAGTTTGAAATTGGGTCCTAATGGGTTAATACTACGACAAAAGTACTAAATGTACAACAAACACAACACTGCTAAGATTGTACTAACACCACCACACAGCATCAATACTAACACCACCACACAGCCCCCCACACAAAAAGTATAGACATAGCTCAGACAAGGCTTTTATACATAGAATTTACTCAAAGAGGTCACTCCACTGAATCTGCAATGGTGCAATAATGGAGGTGCAATACACAGTAATATTTACACATAGCATTCACAAAATGGTATAGTGTTCCAAATACACTAATTAGACTCTGTACAAGGGCAGATTTATAGTGAAGTTGCACATGGTATCAGTACAAATGCAAATTTGCCTGACTGGTAAGAAATTTTAGTGCTCAGATCCACACAAGTTTGAATGAATGAGTTACAAAGTGAATTAGATGGCACCAAATCATTACAAGTTACATATTAACACCCTCAACAGCATTTTGAGCACAGCACCTTTGTAGGCAAATACAGGGAATGACTTTGGAGTGCACCTTGTGCATGTGTGTGTGTGTGTGTGTGTGTGTGTGTGTTGTAAAGGATACATTGTTTGAATGTACACAGTTTGCACACTGTACACTGTGACATGAGCTGTTGTGGTGTTATGTTGGTGCTACACTACTGCTGGTTGCATGTAATCTGTACACTGCACATGTACTATGTGTGTACTTGAGCTTTGAGTGATAATGAGTACTACTTTATGTAGTCAAGCCTTAGCACATCTGACATCTTTGGGAATCACCACTACACCTGTGGCCTGTGGCTTTAGGGTTCTGGGGAATGTGTGTGTGACTCAATTGAAGGGAAGTCTTCTGTTCCTAGGCTGTCTCCAGCGCACACCCACCTACAGACATGCATACAGACACAACACGCGCATGTACACGCACACACACATTTGTCATTTTGGACTGTTTGCGATTATGTGCACGTGATTAAAGTACGTACATGGGTGCACGTACGCTTGCTGAAGGCGGGCTTTCCTGCTTGTACGTGTGTACAAGCAGGAAAGCCCGCCTTCAGCGAGCGTCCCTGCTCCAGTGCAACGATGACGGCATGCCGGCGCCTGTCTGCCGACGCTAGCATGTTGTGCGACGGTGTGTTGATGTCAGCTGGGCAGTATGCTGGTATCTGCAACATCATGTGTGCATGGCATGTGAGTATGCAGGGGGGAGCATTAAGCAGATCGTACCAGTATTGCTGAGCCGAAAGGCGAGGCAAGTAATCGTGATGCGTTGTCATCCCCCGTTTGTATATATGTATGTATGTATGTATGTATATATGTATATCCGTCCCAGTCAACCCAAGACACCTAGATTGTGCAATAACCCGGTGCTCTCCGCAAGGGCTCACGACAACAAAACGCTCTACTTGGCCACCATTGGCCACGAAACTGCTCAACACTCCACGACATCACTGCACCCCACGTTCAGGTTGTTGTTAACGTCGCCCATTGCTCCAGCGAGGGCTACACGCCTGTTGGCCATTCTGCCATATTGACTGACGTCATTTGCCCCGCGTGGCCGGAAACACTTTCACAGTTCACTTGGGTGAAGCAATAACGAGCACTATGTTAGCACAGCACGGACTGGCTTCCCTGCGCAGCTCCAAATAGGTAGGTGTCGATTGCCCAGCTGCCATCCAGTGCTTCGTCTGGCTTGCTATCCCTTCTTTCTGACAGCCAGTGAAAGCAGATTACAGTTCTATTGCCCAAAATGTACTTGCCCTGGCCAAGTTACGCTCATGCACTGTACATTACTGAAATAGCTAGCAATATACATTTCTAGCGAGGCTGGTTGCATTTTAATGTATGCCCTAGTATAGCATGGAGTGCCAGCAAGTGGAGAACAAGCCAGTGCACATAGTAAGGGAAAATGCTATGCCTGCAATTTAGTGTATGTAATAACTGGCTAAAGGCATGCATGTGCATGGTGGTGATTTATGTACGTACTGAGGATGAGGCTGTGCGCCGATATAGTGTATGTAGATTGTCTGTCGGAAAGAGCATGTGTAATTCCTTAAATTAGTCACATTGGCATGCACCGACGCTAACAGGAAGTGACGTCACATTCTTGTGGCGGAATATAATACTGTACGTTGTCAAGGGCTGCAAGAGTGGTCAAAAATGGCGTCTTGGCCCGCCAAAAAATAAGGAAGCGCGCTCTTCAGCACCCCTCTAAGCTCGCATCCTTTCACTTCCTTAACTGGCATGGTTCGCATCAAGTCCGCCAATGACCGATAGTGTAAGGGGCCGGTTGATAGTTGTAGAAGTGGCATGTCGGCCCACGGAGCACAGACGAAGGACATCTCGTTATTCGACCGCAAGGTAGCTAGGCGAACGGCACCCCTCTAGGAACCTGGCCCCGAGTCCCTCAACTAGCACGGAGCATCTTGAGCTGATTCCTTGCAAGGCACTGATTTTATGAGGTAACAAACAAACATAAAAATCCAATATTCAGTGCATTATAGTAAGATGCTTGTGCATCTGTGTACCTGTATGTGTTTGTGCCACTTGTGTATCTGTGTATGTATGCTGTCAGATACCTTTATGTGCGTGTGCACCCATTACACATGGTCAGAGTTGTCTCTTCCCCTCTTTGGCTGAAAAGGAGGCTCATCTCTAGCACTGCGTTTGCCCTTTCTAATACCTGCTGCAAGGGAACATGTAGCAAGCATAGCAAATGACACAATCTCCAAAATCGTTGAAGACTTAGATACCTACTTTAGTTGCACTTCAGTAAAAGGGCCCACATGTGCAGTGTACAATAGATATAAGTGGGACTGGCCAACTTGCACGTTGGAATCATGTGACATTCACATGTTACGCATTTGGCATTTTTAGCCAAATTGAACAGTTTTGATCTAAATTGTTCCTCGTAGGTCATTGGGTTAAACTATGATAGAAAAGGCCGAATTGTATGTATCTGTGCTTTATAAATAAGTCGAGCAGAATGATCTGGCCTAGTTTTAACCTAGATGGCACCCTATAATACAATGGTGTTAGTGAATACTACAATAGCAGAATGCATGAATTAAGTCAACCCTCCAACTCCTCAACAGTGCACTTCACTTACCTGCTGCCACTTCCATTACTTCAGTATCTGGTACTGTCCCAGGACCACTTATCTCCCCCACCTCAAGAAGGGGAGGTGAAGGGTCATTTGAGGAGCAGTGGGGCTGCATTAAGGAGGAGGGGATGGACAGGTGGAAGGTGAAGAAATAACCATATCTTTAAATTCTTCCATTATTGAATCAAATCAGCAATCACATGTTACATTGCATTAGTAATCTTATTGGTCACTTGTTCCAAACACCTTTAGGAATGCAGTGAAGGTGTAGCCAGATGTGCCGTAACCCCTTCCACTAATGGAGAAGGTCAGGTACTGCTGTATACATTGATCTGCGCACAGCGCAATTATAGTTTTGCTCCAATTAGATTGCGGAACAGTTCATTATTACCTACATTTGTGCTAATTAGAGTCTACATGTAATGGTATCACCAGCGAAGGTGATCAAAACAGCAGCGCCTGCTGCTGTTCAGCACCCAGGTTATGCACATTTGAAGTCTGAGCAGTTGCCGGTTATATGTCTGGCGTAACTTCTGGCCAAAATGTCTGCACTGTTTTGCCAACTGGTTTTTGGGGAAAGCCTGTGCTTAATTCACATGTCATCCTGCTCAAATTGCATCTGTGCTGTGTCCATGTCATTGCATCAACCACTGTAGGATTGTCTTTCACAGACATAGCCAGCCATGAATGGAAGCTGTGCAGCTTACTATATCTGTTCAAACAATATGTAAGTATATGGAGCATGCTCACGCAATGACACAAAACACATTTCATCTGCCATACCTTAAGTGCTATAATTTTCGCGGGGTTCGTAAATTTATAAATTGTTAGCAATCATTACGGTACATATATCGTGGCTTACTGTAAACTGAGATGTTAAAAGATTCATAATCATCATCATCACTACCCAAACGGTTTTGTCTCCTTGGCAGGAGGTAGCCCAGAAGTGCACATAGACACATGCCTATAAGTATATAGAAACATATGTCATAATATTAACATAGCAGCTACTACATACAAATTAAGGGGAGTTTATTGGAAAGTTTATCACGCCCTTTCCTGGGTCATCCCCGTAGTCTCCTGCTTCTCGCTTTGTACATCCACACTTTCCTCACCAATCTGACCTCACTCATTGCCTCCCATTTATCCTTACAATTCATTTGCTTTTCCTTCACTACATATGTGTAACACTTCTTCTAGTCCGAGTGCCTTCCTCACTTGCTTATTTCTTACTCTGTCCATCCTTGTCACACCTTTTACCTTTCTCAGCCACATTATCTCAAAGGTTTGCGGCTTGCTTTCATGGCTTTCTGTATTGTCCATGTCCCACACCCGTAAAGTAACGTGGGCACCACCATAGCATTAAATACTTTCATTTTATTTACTTCTGCATTTCTCTTTTCAAAATTTCATGAATGGCTGCTAATCCGTGAAAACCGTGAACGTTAAACCTCGCGAAACATAAATCACATTCAGTAATTGCATTACTGACTGACAGGTCAATGTATGCAATAGTACTGACCCTTCCCTTTGTGAGGAGGGATCAAGTGACACCTGACTAGTGAAGGTGGTGACAAGATACCACATCTTCTTAGTAGCACAGACCTGAACACTTTGGTTTGCATGGCTTCTACATGAGTCCATGGACACAGAAGTGGCACCAGCACATCTGTCACCTGTGAGGTAGTGTAGGCAGAGAGGGAGGAAACAACAGGTGGACACTAAAGCAGTGCGTGAGGAACAAATATGTTGTGTGTGCTATGAGTTGTGCATGCTATAGCCTTGCATGGCCATGCATGCCCTTTCAGGGCCGTAGCACCCAGTCCGGCCGGTCCGGCCATGGCCAGAGTGGTTTTTGCAGCTGGAACAAAATTTCTAAATATTGAAGATATGCATTTTAAACACACTTTCAACTTGGGGGGGGGGGGGGGGAGGGGGGACTGGCCTAAGGTTAAACAACGTTCTAAAAGCAGGGTGGACTTGTTACAGTGCTGCAGGACTTAGCTTGACCAAGGAATAGCCAGATACTTAGTCCTCTAACCAACCTTAACGGCAGCAGCCATTTTACGGATGTCGCATGACGTTTTTGACGTTTTCATGACGCATAAAATGGTGTGTAATCGATCGCTGTGTTTTGATGGTGCCTTCTAGCCGAGGAAAGGAGAGATTTGTGCTGCCTAGCATCGGAGAGACAGCCAAAAACCACTAGATTTCGATTTTTAATTCGCTGTCTTCTTAGTTCAATGCATTGTATTACCTGTTACACGGCACTTGATCGCCTTTCCTGCTGTAAGTGCCTGTTTGTCTATGTTACATTTTATCATACTCATTGGAGAGTTGATGGGCCTAGAATTGCCCCAAAAGTACTCACAAAACATCTAGATTTATGAATTTTCCAGGGAGGCATGCCCCCAGACCCCCTACCTTGCATCGTGTCATCTATGGCCTGACCGGTTTTTATCTTGGCGCTACAGCCCTGCCTTTCCTCTGCTTCCATTCTTGTGCAGTCAATTTAAGCAAACATTGCATAATAAACAGCACAAGCAGAAGAAGACATGCCTACAGTACATGACACAAGCACAGACTGTTTTATCAGCTTCTGTTCCTTGTCAAGGGGAGCTAGGTGTATGGGAAACTGTGTTCAATCAAACTGCTATATACAACATTTTCTGTATTTTGTGTATCAAGTGTGGAAGTAATAGTGCAATGTTAATAAGGACTTGTGTAGGGTGGGGTGTGTACAATGAAAGTTGGCAAATGGGTGATTTCCACCAAGGAGGCAACTACCTCCTACCTCATGGGAATCTATCTAAGGGATTTAAAGGTTGGGACAGTATTTAGATGAGGACAGTAGAGACACAATGCAAACAGTCGGTCAACCAGAGACACACAGCAGGAAAGTATGGTTATCAAATTTAGGAATGTGCTCAATAAAAACGTCTACTCCTAATTTAATGTATTAATGCACTACGGCGAAACTAGCCAAACGGCAACACCAAAGAACAATTGAAGGCCATGGATAGGCTTTATTCAATATATTGAAGACGGCAGCACAGCCAAAGTCAGCCAGGAGTAGCCATATAAGAGCCATATAAGAGAAAAGCATCAGAGGCTGCTCTTACCCCATATGTCCTTACGTTTGTGACGTCTATTTAGGAATGTGCAAGATAAAAATGTATTGGCGTGCTTCAGCAAAATTAGCCAAACGGCAATGGCAAAGAACAATTAAAGGCCATAGATAGGCTTCTTTGGATGTATTGGAGACGGCAGCGCACCAAAAGCAACCTGAAATACGCGTAAGAGAAAAGCATCATAGGCTGCTCATACCCCATTTGTTCTTTTTATATTATTCTTACTAACCTTTGGCAGGCTTCCCTGCTCCGGCACGTCCACGACGGCATGATGGTGTCTGTCTGCCAACCCCAGCATGTTGTGTGACAGTGTGTTGATGTCAGCTGGGCAGTATGCTGGTATCTGCAACGCCATGTGGGCATGGCATGTGAGTATGCATGGGGCAGCATTACTCAGATTGTACCATAGCATGGAGTGCCAGCAAGTGGAGTGCATGCCAGTTTCCTTAAATTAGTAACATTGGCATGCACCAACGCCAACAGGATGTGACGTCACATTCTTATGGCAGAATGAAATGTGACTGTATGTTGTCAAGGGCTGCATAAGTACTCAAAAATGGTGTCTCGGCCTGTGGAAGAAAAGGAAGCGTGCTCTTCGGATGCAGGACAGCTAGGTGAACGGCACCCCTCTAAGCTCATGTACCCCCACTCCCTTAACTGGCATGACTCATATCAAGTCCGCCAATGACCGGTAGTGAAAGGGCCAGTACATAATTTGATAAATGGCGTGTCAGCCCACGGAGAACTGACAAAGGACATCCTGCTCTTCGGCCGCAATGCAGCTAGGTGAACTGCACCCCTCTAAGAACACGCCCATCCCATTCCTCAACTGGCATGGAGCGTCTCGAGCCGATTCCCTGCAAGGTGCCAATTTTATGACTGAACAAACAAAATGGAGAGATGGAAGGAGTACTTCTCAGGGTTACTACAGGCGGGGGGGCAGGAAAACGAGAGTCCAAAGAAAGCTGCAGGTTCATGCCCAATGTATGAAGAGGACAGCATTGGTATTGAGGAAGTTCTGGAAGCCATAGCAAAGTTGAAGAGTGGAAAGGCCCCAGGTGTATGTGGAATTAATGCAGAAATGCTGAAAGCAGGAGGCATGGTGGCAGCTGAGTGGTTACACAGAGTCATAGAGGTAGCATGGGCAAAGGGAGAAGTGGCGAATGATTGGAAGAAAGCAGTTATTGTACCACTGCACAAGAAGGGCAGTAAGATGGTGTGTAGCAACTACAGAGGGATAAGCCTGCTCAGTATACCCAACAAAGTGTATGCACGAATCCTGGACAGCCGAGTGAGAAGCAAAACGGAAAGTAAGGTATTGGAAGTGCAAGGGGCCTTTAGGCGAGGAAGAAGTTGTGTAGATCAAATCTTTACAATCAGGCAACTAAGCGAGAAAGTGCTTGAGAAGAACAAACAGATGGTGATAGCGTGCATAGATCTGGAGAAAGCATACGATAAGGTCTGCAGAGTCAGGTTATGGCAGGTGCTGGAGCGCTATGGAATTCAGGGAGGTCTAATGACAGCAATCAGGTCCATGTACCTAGGGAGCCAAGCATGTGTCCGTGCTAGTGGGAAAATGTCAGGATGGTTCCCCATTACCCAGGGAGTGAGGCAGGGGTGTGTGATGTCACCATGGTTATTTAATGTGTTCATGGATGGAATAATAAGAGAAGTGAAAGAGAACCTACAGGGTGGGGTGCAGCTAACAACTACCAACGTACAGATGCTACTATTTGCAGATGATGTGGTGATGGTGACTGAGAAGAAGGACGACATGCAGAGTAACTTGGATGAGATGAAGAAAGTGATGGAGAAATGGGGAATGAAGATGCATTAGGGAAAAACGAAAGTGATGATGGTAAGCAGGACAGTAGAGGAATGTAAATTGAGCATCGAGGGTGAAGATATCGAAGATGTTAAGAAGCTGAAGTACCTAGGAGCAATGATCAGTGCAGATGGGATGTGTGATGAAGAAATTGAACAGAGGGTTGGGGCAGCAGCAAAAGTGGTAGGAGCAATGAGAAAGGAGGTGCTGGAGAGAAGAGAGCTACTGAAGAAAACTAAGCTGAGGGTGTTCAATGCTATGGTGGTGCCCACACTCACCTATGGCTATGAGACATGGACTATGCAGAAGTGACACGAGGGTAAGATACAGGCATGTGAAATGATGTTCCTAAGAAGAGCGGAGGGTGTGACAAGGATGGACAGGGTGAGAAATGAAGCGGTGAGGACATCTCTTGGACAGGAAGCAGTGTTGGACATTGTGAAGGAGAAGCAAAGAAGGTGGAAGGTGAAAGTGGAGGAGATGGATGGGGATCGATTGGTGAAGCAAGTATATGAAGAAGAAATGACGGGAAAGAGACTGAGGGGAAGACCAAGGAAGCGATGGACTGATAATTTTAAGTAATCCGTTAGAACTTTGACTATAGAACATTACTATTCCAGACATATACTATGTTACCTATTGTACATTAGGCTACCTCCTGCAGAGGAGACATTGCCATTATGAATGATGATGATGATGTTGATGACAAACAAAAATAAGAATCCAGGATCTGGTGCATTATAGTAAGATACTGATTATTCTCCTTCCCACAGAATTATTGCGCACTCCTAGCACACAACATAGGCACCTATTGACCCCATTTTCTAAGACTACTTACATGCATATGTGAAGGACTAGGATCCGAGTGCTGGTGGCAATCCAATAAGTACAGCGCTGGAGCGAGTTGGAAATTGGTCTTCCCCGTGTATTAAAGATACCCTGATGCCACCATTTTGTTGTGCTGGTACGTATACCATTACGGTAACACAGTAGCTGGTTAATCTAGCTATATAGAGTGGCATAACTGTGCATATATATCATATAATATCATACACAATACAAATTATTGTAAGTAACCGCCAGAAATAATAAATCAATAAACACTAGTCAATACACATATACACACATACACACAATATCATAGCAGTGTTTTGCCCATGCAGAAAATATTTCAATAAGGGTACACTAGGTCACAAGCCATGTAAGGAGTGGCTAATGGATGGTTGGGCATGGGAGAACTGCCCATGTCTTGTGCACATTGCAGTACCTCAATACAAGGAAAGCTTCTTAAAATTAAACGGTGTGTAGTGCATGCAAATGCTATTGCCCACACCATATGACTAGTAGTAACTTTCATTGTGGGTACAGTGCCATGGTAATAGCCTCAAGGAGGGTTAAGAGAGCAAGAAGGGTTATGCACACTTCAAAAACAGCCTAGGGTGAACATCTACACAGACACACACACAAGCACACATACAAACATACACGCATGCATGCACATACAAGCTACACACACACACACACAAACACATGCACACGCGCGTGCGTGCACACACACATGCACACAACAATGCATCCCACCAACCAACCAACCTATTCTTGCCAAGTCATCCATCATTGTCCTGCCAAGCTGTTGCATCCTTGGACAACCTTGTGCATCTAAGGCCCATTTACACCATTCCTTCAGAGTCTCAAATGTGCCATATTTGATCAAATAGTCATACAAAATCTCCTTGGCCACATCATCACTGCTGGCATTATTCAAGGCTGTTTCAGCATCTTCTGAAATTACTCCTTTACGTTTCAGTTTGAGCACATTGTACTTGGCATTCACAGTCTCGAAGAATTCAGTCTCATAAGTCTTGAGAATGCCATTGATTGTGAGCGACAAGGCTGCATTGAAAGATAAGAACAAAATTCGCAACCTGCAACCATGTGCACTGAGGATTAAAGTATGAGATACACAGAACCTCATCAGAGACTGACACTCCCACAGCTAAGCAAGCAATCAACCTGCCAAGTGTAAAATTCTCATATTCGTGAGACATCCAACCATCATCACCACTGTCAAGTCACAGCACTCATCTAACAGGCAGGCTTCATGGTGCTGACATTTAATACAACAGTTTTCATCATGCACACCAGATGAATTTGTTGTACGTACTTCGTGATCAGACCAGGGTAAAGAAGCATGACCGTAGGGAAAGTTATCAAATAGCAGCAACAATACAATGTCAATCAGTTTGAGTTTAACTACAGTATAACAGTGGACAACAGTGGATGATGTGGCTAGTCCATAGAGAAATGCTAACTCCCTATGGACTGACCATGTGCTGTGTGTACTAGTCTGTGGCTCATGAAATATTATATCATAGTCATGTAAGTGTTTGCAATACTACATCACAACATCACTACATCACAACTGTAACAGTATAGTATTACTGTATATACAGTACTTTTTGGGTCGGTTGTCCCGACCGGATGGTTGCAATCAGTTATCGGTTATTAATTATCGACCTAGTGACGTCGTTTTTATGTGACCTTTAGTATACGCAATTCTGTTGGCAGACGGTGTGCAGGAGATTCAGAGTATGTGGTGAAGGCGGGTGACTGGAATCACTGACGGGTAGTGATTTGACAGCTTTCTCAGTGGTCTGGAATGCAGGTTACAGAAAAGCGTTGCATGCGATTGGTGCGAGTCTGTTTAGCCCCATGCTGTCTGTTCACTCATCGTGGTGGCGTTTTTATCTTGGTACAGAAATGTCCTCACCATTCTTAGCCTTAAATCGCCCAAATACGCTTTATTTCAGTCTTCCTCCATCCAAACACCGCAGCTTCAACTAGTTTGTAGCCTCCATAATGACATCACCAGGTCGATAACTGATAACTGAATGGGACAACCAACCCAAAAAGTACTGTAAGTGCTTGAAGTTAAAAAGTTTACATGTGACTGAGTGAAAGAAACATTGTTTCACTGTATACAACACAAACTGTGCTCACCCATCCTTCTACTTTCCTCCACAGGAGTAGGTAGTGTAACTAATCTGTCACCTGCAACAATTGATTAATCACAATTAATACAGTGTTTACCTTGAGTAACTACGCTAGACACACCCGATGGTCAGATGACAACCCATAAATATATTCATCATGGTTAATACCCATACTGATGTATTGGTCTAACTACAAAAAGTGATCATTAGTTACCCATATGCTGTGGTACCCAAGTCTCTACAGCTAACAGCAGAAAGTACCTATCTTATAGTCTAGAACTAGATATTAGACTATTTTCTGATAGCAGAACAATACCTCCAGAAAGGCTTCGTGGAGTATGGAGGTACAAGATGCAGTTAGGGCAAAGAAGATAGCATACAGAAAATAGCTGAATCAACAGTTCAAGGAAGCAAAGCTAGCCTACTATGAGGCCAAGGAGGAGGCGAAGTGCAAAGTCAGGAAGGCCAAGAATGAGGAGTGGATTAGGTTGGAAAAAGAAATGGAGAGGGATGCCAATGGAATGCAGAAGAGGTTTTGGTCAAAGAAGAAGACTAAAGAGGTGACAACCACATCAAGGGACTAGACAGAGAGTTATGATCTGGAGAGGAGGCACTGATCAGATGGAGGGAACATTTTGAGAAACTCCTCAAAGGTAATGCAGGAAGTGGAGAAGAGATTAGAATAAACAGAAGGGAGGTACAGGGTGAAGAGGAAGAGATCTGTGTGGATAAAGTGAGGAGGACAGTGAAGAAGATGAAAATTGGGAAAGCAGGTGGGTTATGTGGTATTCAGGTTGAGATGGTGAAGGCTGGAGGCTACACAATGGTGCAGTGGTTTAAGGAGTTTTTTAATGTGGTTTAGAGAAGTGGAAAGATCCCTCAAGAGTGGAGGGAGGCTACAATCATACCTATTTATAAGAAAGAGTGTAGGACAGAGTGTGGTAATTACAGAGGAAATTGATGTGATGGGGAAGATTTTTGCTAGGCTTGTCAGTGATAGATTGAATGCAGGGGTTGGAAATAAGCATGAAGTGTGTAATGTCAAAGTTAAGGATGAAAGACTGGAACAAGTAAAGGAAATGAGGTACCTTGGGACAGTGATCAGTAGTGATGGGTGTATGGACAGTGAAGTGGAGCAGAGAGTAGAAATGGTATCCAGGATGGCTGGGGGCAATTGGAAGCACAGTGCTGGGAAGAAAGGAATCGGCAAAGGGGACAAAATTGAGGGTGGTTAATGCTACGGTGATTCACACATTGACTTTTGGGTGTGAAGCATAGGTGTTGCAAGCTAGATATAAGGGAAGAACACAGGCTATGCAAATGAGAGTGTTAAGATAGATAGAGGGGGTGTCAAGGTTAGACAGAATAAGGAACATGGATCCTAGGGGCAGATTGATGCAGGAAGAAGTTATGGATCTGGTAAATAGACTGCAGTAGAAGTGGAAGCAAAGATTAGAGGAGATGAGCAGTGATAGAGTGACGAAGGTAGTGTATGATGGTGAGGTTCCAGGAACATACGGTAGTTATACCTGGAAACCACTAATTATTATTATTAGTAGTAGCATATAGTGGTATTATTATTCCACAGCAGAAATAAAAACATTGTTAATGATATATTATTAGTGCTGCAATCAGTCTTCGTTTGCCATTTCCCTCCACCTTGCTCTGTCAGCGGCCGTGCATCGAAGCAGTTCTAAGTAATTGGTGTTGCGAAGGATCAGGTCTCTGTGTTTCATGTCAGCCTTAAGGATGTCCAGGAGATTGGTTGTATCCCATGCCTGCCACTGTATGTTTTGGCACCTTCCACAGCATACTGTAGTGCGTTTCGTGCTGGAGCACTTTGGTCCATGCGCAGCACATGACCTAGCATGTTCCATCTAGCTTCTGCTACCATCTCAGATAGGGGACTAGTGTTGCATCGCCTGTAAAGGGCATCGTTAGAGATCGTGCTGTGTGGCCAGTGGATGCCAAGAATGGATTGTAGGTGATGTCTGTGGCAGGCATCGAGTTTGTTCAGGATGGTCTTCGGTGCAGCCCAGCTGCTGCAGTTGTACAGCATGGTGGACACACATAAGGCTTGGTATACTTGAAGTCATTTCTGCAGTGGAATCTTAGGCCCTCTCAACCAAATAGACCAGAAAGAACGGAAAGATAAATTACCAAGCACACAAAGATGCATAATGTCTTTAGAACTGCACAGCATGGATCCCAGAGACTTGCTGCTGCGCCATGACACGTTTCCGTGGCTGCACCTTGATCGCCCACTTCTTCAGCATCCGCAATGTCCTTCAAACGGCGCACAAGCTAATTTTGGCTGAGGCTATCCACATATACCCACATGTGTGACTTCAAATGGCCAAACGACGACGTTGCTAAGCAATTAAACTGTCACTGAAAATTGGTCCTGAAAATTGGTCCTAGGACCAAATTTTCAGACACAATAATGGTCCCTAGACCAGAATTATCTGAATCATAGGTCCTAGCCTGAGAATGTGGTCCCTTTAAGCACAGGTATGTATGAGGACAAGGTAGACTATGATATTACTTAAGTCGCTATTGACCAATTACTTTGACTGAGGCGTAGAGCAATGCGAAGAGCTCCAGTTTGTAGAGCAATGGGAAGGAGTCCACAGATAGCTTCTTATAATGGCAAAATCTGCCTGTTTCAGCAGGCTTAGATTATGTCATCCGAAAATGGCATCTGCCCCCTTTAGCCATGCGCCACATTGGGTGTCCATGCCACACCGTCTGTCTTCCACACCACGAACTGCGTCGCCTTCAAACCTGCAAAGGAATACAGCCAGGCAAAAGTAGGGCAATCTGGTGCTAGAAGCGTTTTCATGGTTCCTTTGGCTCGTGCGCTACTACTGTCAGAGAAGAAGACAAAACATGGGAAAAGCCAGGTGCGCTTTCTACACAAAGTTGCCCTGTTGCTCACAACCAAAGTTAGCCATGTGCACTGCTCAGTCCTCATGGGAAGCTGTCATTTGTCGGTTTTCAGTCCTGATTAGGAGTAGTGCAACTTTACCATAGTATTATAGCATACAAACAACCCCTGCAATCCCTACATTAGATAGCAATGCCGTGCTGTCTGATAAATTAGTCCACCCACATCTTGTAAACATACAAACAGACTACATTTATTGATATGCCCATCAGTGCCAATCTTGATTGAAAATGTGAATGAGATAGCCATTCTGATTGGTCACTGGACCATGTTGATTTACCCTCTCTCAGTTAACTGGTTCTGCTACAGTTATTTGGTAAATGTTGCTGTTCTGACAGATTGCCCTTTCCACTTTAGGTTCTTTCAGTGTGGCTGACTGCACTAAAATCTAAGTAGTGGCAGTATAAGTGAAGGAAATGTTGTCTGTAAGAGAAACATGACAGATGTATGGGAATTGCTGTGTTCACAACTATGTGACTATTATCATGCTTGTGGGAAGAAATGGACGACAGAAACTGAGCTATGGTAAGCCCAATAACAATCAATAATAACCAAAATAACCAAAACAAAGATTAAATACATTCAATAGCCTTCTTCAGGTGATATGAGTATCACACTGTGTGGTTGCTATTCCAATGGGAGACATGTGATATGTTACTCATGCTGAAATTACGTACAGTAAGTTGATGTTCCAGGCTTGTGTTTGGTGAATTGAAGCTCAGAGCATAGTCCTAGTAGTAAGTAATTCCAGGCAAATTGCAACATTCCTAAACCTTCATTTGGAATCTAGTAGTCCAGCATCACATATATAGTACAATCACACCCACTGCCCATTGAGCTGCTCACTTGGAACCTTTACTGTGAAAGACATAAAGTCAGTGGATGAGCAGAGCATGGAAACCTTCAGTGATGTGTTCACATCTTGTTTCACAGATGGATTGTTGTACCTCAGATCACTATGAACACAGGGAGGATATTCCTCGCGATCAATCATTCCTTTTAAGTTACACTGTTGCTGTTTCCATGGGAACCAAGATAGCACCTTCTTGAATACTGAAGACAGTCTATGGTATTCCTTGTGCACTGGATCATGTACCTCATGCAGCAGAACCTGCAAAAGTGAAAGCCAGCAGAAACACACGCATGCAGAAAATCATTGCATTTGATGAAACCTTGCTCAGTCTCCCTTGTACATAGAAACAACTGATAGAATGCTTTGCATTGCTGGAAACCTACATAAGATTTTCCTTGACATTCTATTTTCCAGCCATCTCCACTGCTAGGTACAAATCGTGCTCTAACACCATCTTCGCGGTCATTCAATGTGACAACTTGTGAAGGTGCAAATCCCTCTTTCTGCCAACCTTTGGACTCAACACAAGTTTCCATTACCTGAGCAAGAAGTTAAGTAGGTACACTACACTGTACTGTACATATGAAGAATACTACATGTATACGCAAACACCCACATGAAAAACAAATCATTTTACTCAATAATACGTACAATTGAATGGTTTCAATTGCACAGATGTAAACTACTGAAACAGAATGATAAATTATTAAGAAATGGTTCTAAATGGTTCTGTGATAATATTACATACAAAATTGGTAGGTGTGGGTCTGCCATGCTAGGTGTAATTGTTGGCAGAGGTATGTGGATCCAGGGAAGATGGTGTTGGGGGCAATTGTACCTTCTTTCAGGTACCATCAGAAGTTCTATTTCCTTGAATACTGTCCAATAGTTGATTTTGTCAGAGAATCGTAGCTTCATCCATAGCAATCATAGCTTGATTTAGTAACCTACTGCCCTAAGGGCTCATGCAAGGATTAGGTGCTATATCATAATAACATCACACATTGATTATTATGCAAGAGTGTTATACCATATCTAATCAGTGACATTGGCTCCCTAATTGTTTGGCACCCGCCTAAATAGGGTTGGATCATACTCGAATTCTTGACTAAAAATGGTTGCCCCTTATTGTTCATCTCTGACCTCTAATAAGTCATCATCTGCTGCAGAGTCTAATGAATCGTCAGCTGCTTCGTTCTAATGAATCGTTAGCTGTTGCCATTTCGTATTGTCAAGGTTTTGTTTGTTTCTTGCCGATATGGACATTGAAAAAGGCTTCAATTTCCAGCAACACTCAAACCTCCCACTCTTCCTGGCAATCAAACTCCAAACTGATGGCCACCAGTGACTCTGTCCCTGTCAGAAATGTCTTCGAACAGCGACTCTGACTGGCAATTCAGCAACGAGTTTTTTGTTTCCTATTATTCCGTCGCGCACTCTAATTAGTCATCATAATTTCCAAATGTTCCGTTGTGCTTCCAGTCGCAATCCATATATTCCTAAGAGCCGACTTGGATCTGTGTTTTATTCTGCCAAAATATTAGGGACAATACTGTAATATGTCCTCATTCATTTTTATCGCTTTGAGGTGTGAATATCAGTCTAAGGGAAAATCAGTGAAAGAAGAGACAGAAATGACAACGTGAAGGATTAGCAAAGAGTATGGACATAGTAACCGTCATGTATTTTGAGTTTAAAAAACTCGTGGGGTGCCGAACTACTTGCCCAATTGTTATTGTAAGGTAACTAATTAATCATCCCATTTAGCATCACCTCAGCATTAGTTAGGTGTCCCCAGGAGCACACACACACACACACACACACACACACACACATACACGCATGCACGCACTTGCACCCCCCCACACAGGGAGAGAGAGAGTGCGGTAGACAGAAAGCATTAGCTAGCAAGCTAGCGATGTGTGTTGCAAATAGGGGGGAACATTCGATGCATGTTACCTGTCCATAGTGTAACTTCAATTCCTCTAAGAGTGCTAACCTTTGCACACTTTGGTGCCATGTTTTCCTGAAGTGTGCTGCTGTTCCACCATCTCAATGAATGCTACAATGCCAAGTCTTCTTGATATTTGGAGCTACATCTCACAGGAGAGCCATTCAATAGGCTTCTTACTAGCATTACCGTGCAAACACATACCTATATCCTAATTTCACTTGATAGAGAGACGGCAAAATGCAAACAAAGATGATTGTGAGCCTTGTAATACATAAGCTTCAAGCACGGCCATCTTTAAATGCCTGAAACGAACATGAAGCCATACGAATACCTAGTGAAAACATTATAGGGGTGCGATGATTCGGTAGAGGCTCATAGCTGCGATTGTAGATTTAGCAAATAATTAGATGAGCAATACTGCAGCTTGAAGAAAGGAGAGTCGCAGGACGTTTCGGCTCGAGAGCCTTTGAACAGCGAAACGTCCTGCGACCCTCCTTTCTTCAAGCTGCAGTATTGCTCATCTAATTATTTGCTAAATTATAGGGGTGCCCCACCTCCTTAACAGAATTTCTCTGGGTGAGGAAGCCCCATTTTCAAATTACAGAATGCACTAAAGGGTGGGAATGGTTTGAAAGATTACAGAATGATTCCTTTTACAGGTGTCGTTGAGATGACCTCAATAGCTATACAAGTTTTGTCTGCTCTATAAAGCAGACCCTACCCAAAAACACACCACAGATTGGACAAATTGCTCGATCAAACAGAATGGAAACAGAAAGAAACATTAGCATTACATTGCCACTTACTGTATATAGTTACACAGCTTAATGCACACCACAAATATTGGTGAATGGGCATACCTCACTCCATGAACTGTGATCATAAGTGATGTACAGACGAAAGGATGTAACTTCTATAGTCTGTTTCTTCTTCAAAAGATGAACTCTGCAATTGACTGGATACGGGAGGTGCCCTGTGTTCTCTACAGCAACAATTACACAGCAAAGATCTTCTCTCAATTCCAGAACTGCAAACTGATTATCGTCTAAGAATGATCCATGACTGTATTTCACAAAGGGAAACATCGCATTATTGTCTGCCACATGAGGTGCCTTGAGGAAGGTCATAGTCTTGTCTCGACCCTTTCCAGCATACCAGTGGTTGAGGTGGAGAATCAAAGGTTTTGTCACCAGGGATGTATCATAGTCAATATACAGAACTGGGCTGACTATATCACAGTTATCTGGAATGGAAAATGGCCCATCCAGGAGAATAGCATATCTGACTTGCAGCTCCTGACCTTCAGGAATAGCACCACTGGGTATGACAAGCTTGGCTGATTGTTCCTTTCCTGGTCCAAGAGTCACAATGCTTATCTCAGAGGTGACTGAAACAGACTGGATCTTTCTCACCACAAAGCAAGACAAGGAGATATATTCTTCATGGTCCTTAAGGAAATACTTGCCTGGAGAATGGACATAGTAAAAGGGGAAGAAATTTTAACAACTGTTTGTTATCTCTGCAAGGTAAAGTCATATTCATATGCTGAGGTTAAATCAGTAGTCAAGTAATGAAAAGGGTCAGACATTTTGGCAACTTATGGGTGCATAGATACTTGCACACAGAAGAATTAAAGCAGTATAATTGAGATTAATTATGCCCTCAAAACCCTTGACCTGGGAATAGTGTGAAATGGTCACAACCTATGGCAGTTGGGTTTTCCATAAAACTCCGTAAGCTAATGCACTGCTCCAAGCATTTGTCAGCTGGTCATGTGGCTTCTGCTCCTTGTCATAAACAGTGGATTATATTGCATGCAATGGTGTCTGAAATGAACTGTAACAGTCAAGATATACTAGCACAAAAGACAACTCTTATCTAGTCATATGGATAACCCAACTGCAATGACATACATATTCTGACCAATTCACACTACTCTGGGTTATCCAGGGCAGAGACAAATCTAGGTTGGGCCACTGTAGACATATTTCTACAAACTTGGCAAAGTTGAACCAAAATACTGTTCATCCTTTACACCAGCTCTCTATAGTGGTAGGTTAGGATTGACACCTTCATGTTGTTCTTCTGCAGCATTTGGGTTGTCCTGTCTCTTCCCAAGTGTTCTGTAGTCACCAGAGACCATGCTGGAAGCATATGTCAAGTTTGAGGGTCCTGGTACATCAGCAGTTGGAGGGATGGTCACTGCAGATACAGTAACATGAGATGGGACACATGGTGAGATTGACAGACAATGTTAACAAGGCAATCTTGTCACTTGTTCATGACAATTATAGGAACAGTAGCCATGCAGTGCAGTATATATTCAGATGAGAGTCATTCTCTATAGTGATCATTATACAATATAGCATTTATCAGAGGGCTACAGTCTTGTGCTGCACTCATACGAAGAGTCATCCACGCAGCACACACAATACAGCGTCTTGGCGCTATGTCTCATACAGTACAACACAGCCAATTGAACTATAGCCGGCCAGACACCAATACAGCACGTGGTGTGCAATTCAGAATGAAAACTGCATTGATGTAATGCATGATCATGATGCACAAAAATTCAAACTTCATTAGAGCAGTAATACAGTGGAACCTGTTTAAAATGGTCACTGAGTTAGGCAGCCACCTCTCTGAAACAGCAGCCTCCCTGGCCACAAATAGTACTAAAATATTGCAATCTACCTTTGTAGAGAAGACATCTCTCTATACAGGTCAGTTCAAACTGGCCCACAGGTGGCTGTCTTAAGCCAGGGTTTCACTGTATGATAGTACTTTATCACATCCCATACAACATATTCAACTTACATGACCCCTCCACACACACACACACACACACACACACACACACACACACACACACACACACACACACACACACACACACACACACACACACACACACACACACACACACACACACGTACCAACACACCACACATTACACTTCACAAACTCACCTTGGTGTTGCTGGCCCACATTGTGTGGGTGGTACCCTGTAGCAGACGGGTCAGTGTACATCTGTCTTGGAGCACAGGGCTGTGGTTGAGGGAGGGGAGCACGTCTCAGAGGAGGGGGAACTGAGTGAGGAAGAAAGAGAAATGAACATCAGTAAGCAATCTATGCAGTCAGGAAGAAATGCACAAATCAAAACTCTGCTTAGACAACACACACCAAATACCAAATACAACAATTTACACTATCAGTTCATACAGTGTACGTAGAACAGAATCAGACACAATTTGTCACTTTTAACCCTCTTAGAACTGCAGTGCTCACTGATCAGGGGTCCAGCAGGTCTCCTCCATGATATTTGGCCTGGTCTATAAGGATGATGGGGTGGAGTGGGGGCTGCCTCAACAGGGATGGGCAGGACAGGAGGGGGAGGGGCAATGGCACTCCTTGAGAGATCTGGGAAATCATAAGAGGTGAGACGTATTTGGTTTTTCAACAACCAGAAACACTCTCCCCATTTTGACATTTTGACATTTTAACATGGTTTCGTCATCGTCAAGATGGCGGAATCGCGCTCCTCCACCGTACCTACTGAGGATCCCAGCAACGTCAGCGCTCAGCTTGGCGAGTCTGGAGGAGATAGACTGGATCGAGGACGGCAAACTATGCTAGGAGATGAGCCGACGATTCTTACAACCAACATTCGAGGCCTTCGCCAGGGACGTGGGGAGCTGGGAGCTATGGCGGTTGAACGCGGCAGACCCCACTTCTTGTGCCTGACGGAAACTCACCTAGACACAGAACCAGACGCCAGCATCGCACCACAGGATATACTGTCAAGGCGAGGGTAGATCGCACCAAGCACGGTGGAGGAGTCATCATCATGGCGCGAGAAGACATCTTGTGTGACGACTACCCAGTATCAAAGTACTATGTACGCGAAAAGGCTGAAATGTGCGCGGTAACCATCCCGGGTGACAGTCCAACAACGCTGGTTTGTGTCTACACCCAACCCTCTGCCTCCGACACAACCCTGATTCAACAACTAGGATTACTGTATGACGAAATCACTAAAGACAAAAAGCAACAAGTACTGATGATTGGAGACTTTAATGCACACGAGGAGGAATGGCTGAAATCAACCAAAACTGATGCTACTGGCAAGGCTACACGTGAGTTTTGTGAGGCCAGGGGCTTGCTCCAACTGGTAACGAGGCCTACCCGAGGTGAGGCAATCCTAGATCTGGTCATTGGCCCATATGATGGTTCAGTCACCCACCTTCCACATTGTGGCTCATCCGATCACCAGACCCTGCTGGTGAACTTGACCAGAATCCTAGAATTGCCCATTGCAGCTCCAAAAAGAACCGTTTACCACTGGAAGCAGGCCAACTGGAATCGCATGATTGGGGAGTTTAGATCAACTAGTTGGGACCTTCCAAGCGGAACTGAGGAAGCAGTGGCATTTGTTACTGAAAAGATAGTGTCTGCTACCAACAAGTTCGTCCCAAGATCCAGCACAATGATGACCAGGCCCTTTCCTTGGTGGGACAGACGATGCCAGGAAGCATGGTCAAAGAAAGAAGCAGCGTGGAGAAGGAATGACATGGCCAGCTATGCAAAATTGAGCAAGAAAGCCACGCATGTGTACAACAAAGCTCTTTGCCAACACCAGAATCGAATCAGGAAGAAACTGGCAAAAGGCACCAACTCCAAGCACTGGTGGCAGATGACAAAAGACATCACAGGCTTTGCACCTAAGAAGCAAACAGTGACTCCCAAAGCAGACGCCCTTGCCAAGTTCTTCACTGAGAAATTTTGCATACCTAATGAAGAATCTGCTGAGCTGCCAGATCTGCCTGACGAAGAATTTGAATCTGTGCTGAGGACATTCAGAGTGAAGCAGAATCGAATCCGGACTGTTTTGAAGAAGCTGGATGAAAGTAAATCAGTTGGATTGGATGGTGTAAGCCCTAGAGTGCTTAAGCAATGTGCCGGCCCACTCTCAAAGCCCATCACTCGACTATTTCAGAAGATCGTGAGGACCGGGATTTTTCCAAAATCCTGGAAAATTGCTCGTGTCACCCCGATCCATAAGAAGGGGCCATCAACATTGCCTTCCAACTATAGACCAATATCAGTGCTGCCCACCCTCTCAACAACATTTGAAAGGGTCCTCCTTCCTCAACTAAGAAGTTGTCTCCTGCCGTACATCCCAGATGAGCAATTTGGATTTGTACCAGGAACAGAAACTGCTGATGTTGGAGTCATCATTGCTGATGAGGTTGCTACTGCACTTGAAGCACGTGAAGAACTCCGAGTAGTAGCACTTGACATCAGAGGTGCATTTGACCGCGTATGGTGGAGAGGTCTACTGGCACACTTGCAGTCAATAGGCATTAGAGGAAGAGCACTTGCTCTTCTGAAGAGCTACCTTTCAGATCGCTCTTTTTGGTCGCCACCAATGGAGAGGAGTCTGAGGTTTGTCAAATCCGCTCAGGTGTTCCCCAAGGGGGAATATGGTCACCACTGTTTTTTGATCTGTTTATCCGAAGATTGCCTGAGGAAGCCCAGCATGCAGCAATGCTATGTTATGCTGATGATGTTACCCTCGTAATGCGAATACCAACAGGTGGAAGAGAGACAAGTGCTGCATTGCTGAATTCGGATATTGAAAGGATTTTGAAGTTTGGTAAGAAATGGCTCCTTGAATTCGAAGCGAAGAAGACAAAAGCAATCACCATCAGCAAAAAGAGGGATGTAGTGAATGTGCCTCTGGTTATGGAAGGAGAAGTGATCTGTGAGAATGAGACATTGGATGTTCTCGGTTTTACCTTGGACAGCAAAGGAACATGGTCACCTCATGTCGACAGAATTGCAACTGAGGCAAGGCAAAGACTAGGAGCCATAAGACGAGCGAGAAGGTACCTTGATGATAGTGGCCTCCACACAGCTTACACAGCATTTGTGCGCCCAAAGCTAGAGTATGGGAACCTTGTGTACTGGAGTGCAGCAAAGACCAATCTGGACAAATTGGACAGAGTCCAAGAGCAGGCACACAACATGTTTGGTCAACTCCCCATCAGTTCATCGGAGCAGAGAAGACAAGCGGCTGCAGTAGGTCTTACATGCAAACTTTTGCATGGAGACACCAAGACACCACTGAAATCACTTACCCCTGAATTCGAAGACCCCAGCAAAGTGAAGCCACGCAGATCAGCCAGAGTAGCCCCAACGAAGTCTCACAACCATCAACTAAAATCCCATATCACTACGAAATCATTAGAGGTTTTTAAAAGAAGCTACCGAGGAAGAATTCCTAAAATATGGAATAAGATGAATTCAGATAGCCTTAAAGATGACAAACCGGACTGGGTAGCTTGTAGGAGACAATTACAAAGAGAAATAAGTAAATAAACTGACTATGTACTTTGTCTATTTTCTTGCTTAACTCTATATTCTCCCAATCACTATTACATTCATGCAGTTATTGTATTATGAACTAGACTTTTGTATGTTTCTGTCCTTATCATCAGCTCACCCCTTGTAATGGTTTGCATTATCGTATATAAAAAAAAAATGTACTTTAGCAACAGTAGCATACATACCTTAGAAGAGTACACTCAAAAAACAGATATTGTACGTAAGTACTGGTTAGTGCATACCAAGTGACAGTATAGTAGAGTTGTAGTGGATAGGCCACATGCTGTACCATAATATGCTTCAGTGGAAACGTCCACATGCACGCACACACACACACACACACACACACACACACACACACACACACACACACACACACACACACACATACACTCACACACACACACACACACACACACACACACGCACACACACACAAACACACACACACACACACACACACACACCTCACACTGCACATTACATGCTCACCTTGTCGCTGGCCCACAATGTGTTGATGGTACCCTGTAGCAAATGGATCAGTGATCATCTGTCTTGGGGCAAATGGCTGTGGGTGAGGGAGTGGAGGCCATCTTGGAAGAGGCGGAACTGAGTGAGGAAGAAAGAGAGGAGGACATCAGTGATCACTCCATGCAGTCATCAAGAATCTACTCAGACAACACACAACAACTACTGAAATACACTCAGTTCATATAGTGTGTGTGGAAATAGACTTAGCCCAAATTTCACTTCAAGGTTCCCACTGACAGCACATAGAATTGAAATGAAAGTTGCACATCATGTGACAACCAACACACACACCCATACACAAAGCACACCCACCACACCTACCACATCCACATCCCATGCTCACCCACCACACCTACCACACCCACCACACCCACATCACTTGCACACCCACCACACCTACCACACCCACATCCCATGCTCACCCACCACACCTACCACATCCACATCCCATGCTCACCCACCACACCTACCACACTCACATCACTTGCACACCCACCACACCTACCACACCCACATCCCTTCACACCCACCACACCCACCACACCCACATCACTTGCACACCCACCACACCTACCACACCCACATCACTTGCACACCCACCACACCTACCACACCCACATCACTTGCACACCTACCACACCCACCACACCTACCATGCCCACTACACCCACCACACCCATCACACCCACCACACCAACCACAATTATACTACACACCCACCACTACAGTACCTTGGAGTTGTCCCACACCAGACGGGTTAGGGAATGGCTGTATTGAATCATGTGGTCGAGGGAAGGGAGTCTGTCTACAGCTCATTGGAGGGGGGACTGAGACGGGAAGACAGTGACATGCAATTCAGTGAACACACTAATTGGAAAGAATTTGCAATTAACACTCACCATGCCAACTCACAATGCACAGCACACAACAAATACTACAGTGTCTGTACCAAGTGTAAAATGCAGCACAATGCTAGTGTTGTTTTAGTAAGCACATTCCTATATGGTAATAGTTATGGACATCAACAGAGCTGTGATGACTTGATATTTTAGTGTTAGTTACAGTGCTATGACAATTTCAAATTTTGGCTACAGTTACAGTTTGTCTAACCTGAAAGTTGGTATAAATAATTGTAGTTACAGTTACAATAATAGTTATAGTTTCTAATACTAGCTACTGTATAGCTGTGTGCGTGGCCAGTGCAAACAACAAGTAAAATATGGCGTTAATGATCATGAATATATTCACTAGCTGCATATATAATAACTCTATATCACATTTAAAACAATATAGATCCCGTTACCATGGTAACGGGCGTTCTAAGCAATGTTTCTAAAACTCATAGACTTTCTCTTGCATTTCACGTGGGATCTAAATCATTTAGATACCAGGTGTCTAAATCCCGTAGATCCCTGCAGCTGAAGAGAACTGCAGCTGTGATAACAATTGTGGCGCCATAACATACAATACAATGCACAGGTCGCCCGGCTTACTTGTTTCGTCTACGGTACAGCAACAATGAATCTGGCTACAAACCAGAGACAAGAAATTGGAACTGCAGCTGGTTACAAGCTACGCGGGGAACAGGCTTTGGTAGCTACGTACACAGCTCTGGGAAACGCTGTGGCTGACGTGGTTGACAGTGAGTAAGCTTACGCTTGGCTGACGTGCCGCATCCACTGCCGACCTGTAGGAAACGTCCGCTGCGAGATGAACAACCCAACTTTCGACGCAAATCACACGACGTTTTCTCCGCCATTGTCAGGAGTAGCTAACTACTTCCGATAGACGCATGATGACACAAGGACGAGTATGTAAACTGATTCACTGCCGGCTCCTTACCCAATCATTAACACCAATCTATAACACTCGTTGTCTCTGAAGATTTAGACCACTCGGCACTCGGGCGCCTCGTGCTCTAAATCTCAGAGACACCTCTTGGTCAGCATTTAACTATTACCTAAACTATAGGTTAAGATGTGAATTAAATAAAAACAATGCTGCTAGTTAGCATATGCAAGCAGGCAGCTAGATGCGGTGCCTATACATCACTTCATGTACAGTATAATTAGTGGTCATGTGCATAGCACACAAACAGTCCATTATGACCAATGAGTAAAAATGAGCCACTGTGGGATAGAATGCTTCAAGTGTTCCTTGAAGTTTAGTGAATATCTATTGCATTGATCACAGCAACGTACTTTTCCTCCCTCACTGCATTTATATGATAATGCTACAATTAGCTAGGTAACTCACTGCTAAAATGTTTCTCACTTTTGGGTACCATAAATTTCTGAATGCAACTAAAGTGATAGTGTGACAGGTGGTGCAAGGACAATGTTACCTAGTCTATGAAAACAGGCCCTCATTGGATTGAATCCATGCAGTATTGGCCCGGAGCTTAGCATGTTGCAATGAAAGTTTATGAGCTTTGAGTGCAGTATTGACTTCAATAGGATACAGAACGTTTCGATGCATGGATCGTGACCACGCAGTAATGAACCTCTACAGTATCAACTTAGCATGTGTAGTATGAAGCCATTCAGCTACTGACATGGGTTAATTGTTTTACACCTGGAAAAAGTGGAACTGGAACTGTCTCATGTGACTGTAGGGGTTGAAGTATCTATGCTTGGCTTGCAACATGTGGAACTGAGTGTGCCCACTGTGACAAGTCAGCACATGGAATTAATTTGTGGTTAGTTGTGTAACAGTAAAACAGTAAAACCGTGCCTGTGACATGTCTTCTGAGCTGTGCAAGTTGAGTGGCTTCTAACAGCCCCTGGAACAGTAGAACTGTGTGTGTGATGTGTCTGCTGAGTTGTGCAAGGGGTGTGGCATTTAACAGCCCCTGGAACTGTGGCATCTAGCAACATCTAGAACTTCAATTTGTCTTGTGTGGTGTGGCTACTAACAGCTGCTTGAGCTGTGGCTGTGCTTCCACACGTTGCGGAGCCCCTTGAACTGTGTTGTGTGGCATGGCTCTAGCATAGAACTTCACTAATCAAATTTATGGCAAAATATACTCAAGTTGGCCATCCCAGGGACAGTTCTGTTTGGGATTATTTCCTATACAGTGAAGAGAAAGAAAAAAGAATCTGCCTGTTGGCGAGGGAGGGAACATTTGTGGGAAGGAGATCAAAGGGAGACATACAACAAACTTAAAGTCACACCTAAAGCATTCCCATCCAATTGAGCACACACAGATGCAACAAAAAAGTGAAGAAAAGGAGAAAGAGAAAGAGAAGAGCAGGTGAAAATCTGACGAAGGATCTTCACGGACACAGATTAAGCTTTCAGAAGCCTGCAGTCTACGAGGTAGTATGCCTTACGCCAAAGAAAGCCCAAGGTACAAAACAGTTACACGAAAGCTTGCAACATTTGTTGCAGTTGCCAATGTTCCAAACAGCATTGTTGACAATAAAGAGTTCCAAGAACTAATCACAGAACTGGATGATCGCTACATTACACCAGGACGAGGAGCAATTACTGGTGAAATGGATAAATTGCTTTTGAATTTAAAAGCAAGGCTGCTTGCACGGATGAAAGAAGCACGAAAAGTAGCCATTTGCATTGACGTTTGGTCAAAGAAGGGGCTGACAGCATCTTTTCTGGGAGTAACAGCTCATTTCTTCACTGCTAAAGATCACAAGCGACACAAGGCCACACTAACTGTAAGGAGGCTGACTTCACCCCACACTGCTGAACATATTGAAAGTACAGTGGTAGAAGTATAGCCTGGAAGGGGAAAGTCATGATTCTAATGATTCAGAAGAAGTTGATGACACCCAAGTTGAAGGTAGTGGTGCGTCAGCTGAAGAAACGGATGAAGACAGTAGTGAGGGAATAGGAAATGGCAATGTGGATGCAGAGATCGAGGAATTTGATGAAAACGTACTGGAGCACAATACTGCATTCACCTTACACAAGCATTTAAGTTGTATTTCCCACAGCTCACAACTGGTTGTGAGAAAGTTTGATGCAGTGAGAGGACCGAAACGAACCATCTCTAATGCCCATAAAATTGTGTCCAAAGTGTGCAAATCTGCCAAAGCAACAGAGAAACTTGTCTCGCTTTCTGGCCTCGACTTGTGAATGATGTACCAACAAGATGGAATTCTACATTCATCATGATCTCCCGTCTCCTTCAAGTTTGTACAGAACTGTCTCAAGCTTTGCAGGACTTGAGTTGGAACAATCTGCTAAACAACAAATGGAAGCTGCTTGATAACCTTCACTCACTGCTGGAGCCCTTTGCACTTACCTCTGAAGAGACATATACCACCCTTTCCATGGTGATCCCGTTTATAATGGAACCAAATTGTCACCTGGATGTAAACATTGTTACTTTTTTACAATTTTACTTGCAATTTTTTTACAGATGAAGGATATCCCTGGTTCACAGCAGTTGGCTTCAGCTCTTCAGAATGAACTGAATATTCGTTTCTCAACAGTGCTAAGGCTTTAATGCACTCTATGTGATGGCCACAGCTCTAGACCCTCGATATAGCATTCTTCTGAATGCAGAGCAGTTGCACTGTGCAAAGGCAGAGCTTAAGCGACAGGTTTGTGCCATGCATATATACCTTGTGCATTCCCTCACACTTTCACATTCTTGATTATCTTACCCATTCAGTTCACTACACAAGAAGAAGAGAAAACTGCCGAGGACAACAGTGACCCTGAGACAGAAACAGAGCAAGAAACAGAGCCACCTGCAAAGAAGTCAAAGACTTTTCATTCTTATCGTCAATAATCAAGAGGAAACAAAAACAAGAACAAAGCAGCCAAGCCAGCAGTTCTGTATGTCCTGTTGAAAATGAGGGGATTGTGCGCTACCTGGAAAGCTCCCCATGTGGGGATGAAGAGATCGACCCAGTGGAATTCTGGATAGAGAATGAGAAGTCCCATCCAATGTTAAGCCCACTGGCTTGCGACCTTCTTACCATTCCTGCATCTAGCGCACCTATCAAGAGGGTTTTCTCAACAGCTGGACTAGTTACATCTGGCAAGAGGAATCGATTAAATGACGCACATTTAGATAGAGAAATCCTTCTGAAGAATAACAAAAAATACTTATAACTGCAAATACAGTGGAATCCATGCAATTCTATGTAAAGTTGCACCGATAATCGGATCAGCAATTGGTATCGGCTGATATTGGGTCTCTGTAACCTTATTGGTAATCGATTTTTTCCTTCATCCCCTACCGATATTGCGATTATGTCACCTCGAGCAAGTGACGTTTGCGAGTGAGTCGAGTGGTTACGTTGTTGCACTGTTTGCCATTGGTTTGTTCTGGGTCTGCAGCGCATGAAATCGCCAGGAAGAAAGATATCACGAACATGGGACTACTTCGCTGTAAACGAGGACCTCTTAGTAGTGTGCCAGGCCTGCAACAAGTAGGAATCCGCGTGGCGGTAGGAATTGCACGAGTTATATTATGGGACTATACGAATTTGGTGCAGCATCTGAAGGACAAGCACTTTCAACTACACAGAGAGTTCAACAAAAGGTTGAGGTGCAGAATGCAGCAACTTTATCAAGTAGTCCAGCGTCTTTCTGGCAAATATCGCTTTGAGCCTGAAAGTGGAGATTGCATATGAATCTGTAGGCTAAGCTGTATTAGTGATGCGCACACACAGCGTATTCACGGGAGAACTGGTGAGACAATTGCACTCTATTGTCAGTCGTTCTCTGTGGCTGAGGACCAGGGCTTCAGGCAGTAGATCAAAGAAACCAAGGTACACACTGTGAAGCAAAAATCAGAATATCGGATCGGTATCGGTACTTAAAAATCGGAAATCGGATAATCAGTAAAAAAAACATATCAGTGCAACTCTAATTCTATGTGTTGACAATGCAAAGTCTAATTTGTTCAATGAGTTTCCTGCTAGCATGATTTTGTGCCTATAGGCTTAGTATACTAATGGATGAGGATTTGGTTATAGTTAGGCACATCAGCATTTTTCTAGTTAAAGTTTCAATTAGTTTCATAGCATTTGAAAAATATAGTTAGTTATAATTGTAATTAACTAAAAGTTCTAAAGCCTTACTAAATCATATTCTAGTTATAATTATGATTAACCAAAACAACACTGCAGCACACTCTCACATTACTACAGTATACCAGTATAAAAATGCCATGAACAACTCAAACACTACTGCTATGGACAGTGAGTGCACACAAAGACATGCATGAAATACTGTCTCAAACCACACACCAAACCACCTGCATGTGCACGCATACACGCACCTTGATACTGTCCAGCAATGTGTGGTGGATACCCTATAACAGAAGGGTCAGTGAACATCGGTCTTTGAGCAAAGGCCTGGGGGTGAGGGAATGGACCCCTTCTTTGTGGAGGAGGACCTGAGTGCGTAGTGAAGGAGAGGATAGTCAGTAACCTAGCAGACTACACCCCACACACTGTACGGTGCACCATATTGCATGTCTCCATTGGGGAGTGTCGGTTGTGGCAATGGGTGTGCCTCTCCTGCACAGGGTAGACACACAGTGTGTGTGTGTGTGTACAGGAGAAGTGGGACTGGCTTTAGTAGCTAACCCACAGAATATGGTGTACACCATATCAAGTAACTAATAACAGGAACACAGTGTAGCTAGTATCACACTCAAAGGGAGGTGCCAGTTGTAGTGTGAACATGTAGTGTGCATGAGGTCTGTCACTGTACAGGAATGGATGTGGATACCAAAATTACAGTTTTGCAGTCGCAATGCATGCCCAACGATTCTTCAGTACCTTGTGTGGGAGGGTCCACTGCAGCTCCAGTGGGGAAGGCTCCCACTTGGCTCCTCACTGACTGGCAGGGGGTCTGTCTCACAGAGGAGTCCTGTAGTGATGTGAGGTGGGGAGGGAGGCAACACTGCATGCTCACTGAAGCTATAGGTGTATCCACCCTTCAGCACACAACATCAACACAAACATGTTGTCTGCAGATGTCACTGCAGCACCTTATCACTCAACACCACTGCTAATCGGACAATGGAGTGACATACATTGATTACATTGCTATTACGTACAATAGAATTTGGTAAATTTGTTGTTAGGTTGTAGCACGGCAGAGATGAAAGAGGCACTACTGCACAATGTGAAGGCAATGCAGGAGGCAGTGATCAGATGGGACCTAACGGTGAATTGGAAGAAGTCAAATGTGATGTGTGTGGCCGGAAAGAGTACTAAAATGACTGTCAACACCTGTCAAAGAGCACCTGACCTAGAAGAAGGATCCAGTAGAGTCCATGCAGAGAGTACCACATGTCTTAGTAATGTCTAAACAGACAGAGACAGGACTATGGGTGGATGTGCTTGTGAGGGGACACACAGAGGATGTCCACATCCAATGGAGACAAACAGTATGTAGAGCTGTGAACTCAGTGGACCATAACTGGTAACTGGTACTGTAATAATGGACAGTAAACCTGACAACTGGTCAGTGTACAGTTGGAATGGGAATGGGTCCAATCATTGGGAAGATCAGTGATCACTATACATGTGCAGTATCTCATGAAACAAAACATAGTACACACGTAAAATCACTAACAAAAGAGTTTGAGAGAGTACCAATCTCTTTGTCCATCTTGTTAGCCTACTTGCCATGTGAAGGATCATGTGAGGGCTGGCATTACTTAACCAGTGACACAACTGGTGCTAAACTATGAACCATAAACAAAGGTACAGTAGCTGATGAATAATAACTGAGAACTGAGAATTGCAGCTCAACTAGTTAGCAACTGATTAAAGTGTATGTATGTATGAGTGCTGTCCTGAGTATGTCCCAGTCTGTCCAGTATAGGGACTCACAGGACATGTTAGACAATGTACAGGTAAACAGTCACATTGCAGACACCATGCAGGACAAGACGGAGGGCAAAGGACAGGGCAGGCTCTACTGGACAACTGTGGCATTGTGTTGGAAATGGTACAATGTAGACTGCTCTCTGAAATGTCACTGACCTCAGTCCTGTCCAGGTCCATCACTGTGTCCTCATCCTCATTAGTTGGCTGGGAACCTGTTGAGTGAAGAGTATCACCTGATGAGGTGTCACCTGTGTGTGAGTGAAACAGACAAGGACAGAGAAAGTGGACATCTCACTACATGAGGCTCACTCTACAGGAGGTGACCAAACACCACAGCATGTGAACAGACAGACACACAGGGCAAGAGGGGAAGGTGGTGTGCTTGAGTGACTGGGATGAATAAGGAGATCTCCTTGCATACAATGGGAATGTATTCCAAAGTCTAACCACATACAGTAATGTACTTACATACCTTACACACACGAGGGATAAATCTCTTATTTGGATCCATAAACTAGTGCTCAAGTGTTAGGACAATACCACCACATCTAGTAGATATCTAGTAGCATATCTGCACTCTACTACACCTCAACTGACTGCACTACAGCATTCAGGCAGCAATATACGTCCTGATACATGTACATTGGGTGCTACACATGCCCACTCATGTAGTAATGACAGCACTGCAGTTCAAGGCAGTCACACAAGAAGCTCACTTCACCACCTACAGGTGATACACGGTTCACACACAAGAGAGAGCTAGCCCCACCCAACCCAGCACAGCCAGCTGGGGAATGAGCTGCTGCTTCTCTGATACAACTGACTGAGGACTGACAGACACAGCACAGACACTGCATGAGGAGACCGACTATGCACCACTCGCCAACTGGACAGAGCTCAATGGAGGGCCATCCATATCCAGCTCGTCCAACTTTGAACTTCCTCCTCTCATCTGCTGTGAGTTGTGCTAGTATACCATCCACTACCTGTTGGCCACTGATACAAGGCTCCAGTTGGAACTCTGTAATGTTCTTGTTCCTGACAACTCCTCTCACAGCTGCCACTCCAAACTTGTGTATAAGTGTTTGTGGTGGGGATGACTGCAGGAGTGAACAGTAAACAGCTGCAGTACAGAACACAACAACTTATTGTGCTATAACAATAATAATGAGTACACAAAGTGAAAAGTTCAGAATAGAGAGTTTTAGATCTGTGTTATGCGACGAATCGTGACATCACAACGTTTACGGTACAAATAGTTTTACGCTGGAATGCCTCTTCACACGTACTAAACACTGGAATTTCACTGTGTACATTGCGGTTTAGGCTTATCACGTGACTCATTAATGACGTATTGTTGATAATGCTGTGATATTGTTATGTCAACGTTCAGTGTATATGCTGATGTAACTCTCTAATGTGTGTCAGATGTCACTGTCACTGCACAGACAAATGAGCCATGTTGTAGCAACAACTTAGTGGGACAGCCACAGAGTGACAGAATATCAAGTATATTACTTCCCACCACACATGGCCCATTAGTAGTAACAACAACACAATGTCATACTGCAATGAAGTCACATTGCATGAATGGACTCTGAAGCAAGACTGTTCCATCTTCTGTCTGACAGCAATGAGTGCATGTTACTGCATGTGATCTGCTCAGATAAATTGTCTTATGCTCTGCTCAATAGTAAGAACACATAACACTACCAGTGCACCAGACAGTGCATACAAGACAGACATTTCAGGGAAGCAGCTACAACAAAGTGCACCTCTTGACAAGCAACTGAGGCCCACTAATCCAATACTGGTACAATGTTGGCTACGGTACCCTTGTGGGACCAGAGTGATTTGGAGTCAATATGCAGTGTACAACTGCTTACCAAAATGTGAAATCTCAGCTTCTTCAGTCTCCCATGTCCAGCCAGCTTTCCTTCAAGCTCCTCCAGTTTAAGGCCATCCTCTGCTACTCCACTCTAAAGAATGACATGATTAGATCTAGTAAGCATCCCACACACTCTCTGCAGTCTACACAGTGTATGTAAGGTAACAGGACAGGTAGAAACCTATCCACTATCCAAACTGAATCACAGTCAGCAAGCCAATGAAAGACACAATATGCTACAAATGGAAGGATCATTCTGGCAAACAACAAATGACTGAGGAATGATTGAACATTGTATAAACCATGACCACACTGAACAACACAACACTTAGCATTACATGAAGTCATCTGTTGTCAACTGTGGGTCTGAGGTAGGAGTGGCTCATGCAACCTTCAATATACAGGCTCTTTGGCATCATTCCTGACATGATAGTGGGAGAAGATTTAGGGCATGCTATGAGGGAGGAGTTAGACTAGATAGCTGCCTGGTGCAGGTGGTAATGGCACACTCAGTGTTGATCACACAGGCAGAAGACCACTTGAGCTGGAATGTTGTAAGGTTATGAAGTAGTGATGAAGCACAGGTTAACTGGTATAAGGTGAGTGAAGATAAATCTGTGGTGATTGGCAGAGAGCCTACCAAGTGTACTGTGGAAATGGGAGATGTAAAGAACAAGTGAGGGAGATGGTCTACCTGCAGGAGTTTAAGTGAGGTTGAATTAATGGAGAGACAGAAACAGTCATTCAATGACAGCGGTTGATGCAGTGAAGAACTGTTGGGAGACAAAGAGTGTCCATACAAAAAGAGATGATGGTAATAATGCAATGGTAGTGTCACCCTATAAGATATGGCTGTGGGAGTTGGGTATTTGCAGAACGTCATACGGAGAGATTGTTAGAGGTGGAGATGAAAGGTTCGAAAAGGGTGGTACATAGATGAGCCATCATGTGAATAAAACCATTGTAAGGTGGTGGAAGCAAGGAGTATGACAGTAGCAGTGCAAATGAAGAGATTGACTTGGTGAAAAGTGGCAGAGTTGAAGTCCACGTAGAGTGTGATGTGACGTCAAGTGTAGGGTAGGATTGCCAGGGAAGACAAGAAGCAATAGGGTGGTAGTTGTTCATACACAGTTGTTGACAACAGTTAAAGGAAAGTCTGCAGAGGCATACAGAGAGACTATTTTGGAGGAACCACAACTGATTGCTGTACACAGACACAGCTGATGTGGACGCATACATTGCTACTCTCCAGTCATAGGACCACTGAAGTGGGGTACACAGGTCAAACAGTGAGTCATTACAGCTCAGCAAACTGACCCCACAGGAGACTAGACAACACATATATAACGCAGGACAGGAGGCCTAAGTGAGGTAGCGAAAAAGGTGTGAAGTTAACACAGCACTATAATGACAACTAGAGGGCGATAAAGTGACTTAGATTATAGAAAATTACATTACCATCCTACAATCCTAGGGAATCAAAATGAATAAAGTTCTATATGTACGTAGCCAACAGTCAGAGTCTCACCAATATTGTCACGTACCTGCTACTGTAGCTACATACGTGAACAAGTCTATGTGAGCTCCTACCACAAAAACCATCCATCAAGTGCATCAAATGGGGGATTGTGAGCCTAGGGCACTGGCTGATGGCACCATTCAGCACCTTCTGCCCGACCTCCATTATCTCTACCCTCCATGGATAACAGGCACACTTCCTTGGTGGTAACCTAGCATCATTTAGTGCACTAGAAGCAAGGCAACTGCTCAGTTTGTTCCGTACACCACAACCCAACAATGAGCTTTCTTGCTTGCCCATGTAGCAGGGAACATGCCTAGCTCAGGACTGGATTGTGACAGAGTGACTGGACTGCAGCCATGTCTGCCACTTAGTGTCAGAACGGCATTCCAGTTGAGTGATCCACAGGTCAGAGAGGTAAACAGGCTACAGATAGCAAAGGCTTGAGAAAGATATAACTACTCTTCACTGTGTGAGGTGTGAACATGAGGGGAAGATGTAAGGAAGAGTGAATAGAACAATGTATCAATTTAAAAATGGTCACAAGATAAAGGTCACCATGAGACGTCAAGTGGGATGAAGGAGGTCTTACAGATGGAGGCAGGGAAGCAATCAAGTGATGTTGTCAGGTTAATGAAGAGCCCATGTGACATATCATCTGGCAAGTACAGGAGAGCAGTGTGCATGGGTTGAGAGGGAGTTGAGGGCATGTCTTTCTCACCCAAGGAAGGGAGGTTAGGAGAGGAAGAAAGACTAGTTTGGAGGTTTTTGGTGCACAGACACAGCTGATGGGAATGAATAATTACATTGTTACTATCTAGTTACTATTGGGCCATTCAAGTGGGAACCAAAAACAAAGAACATGCAAGCTATTTGAGATCAAGGGACTAACCCAATCTTACTGTATAGCACTTCAATGTTTTCTGGTGTTTGTTATCTGTATTCCTCTTCTGAGTTAGCAGCTAAGCTGCCTAATCTGCATATATAATGCACACACAGGAAATAAACACATACCTGCTGTGGGTCCTCGATGTTCACACACTTGAGCTCTTCCACATGTTCAAAGTAATCCACAACACCACACACCAAATCAAGTGGGACCAGCTCTAAGGTGACCCTTTCCACACTCCTCTGCACCACATTGCCTGTAGAGAGAAAGGTTTGTAAATGAGCTGCTACAAGTGTGAGTGTGGTCCATTATAAGGTTTACACACCATTCACAATTAAGCCTTCCACAACACAGTTAGAACTGCATGGGTTGTGCCATGGTTGGCAGTCAAGTACAATTACCTACTACCATTACTATTACATCAACAACAAGTGAGTGAATCTCTACTTGCATTAATCCCACGTATGTAAGTATCCTAGTTAAATGACAGGAGTGTGAGTGATTAGTACATCAAACCACAAGTGGACAATATCAAGCTGTCACTAACAACTAGAAAGCTACAACAATATGAAACACTAGGACCCAGGTAGCACACAGTGCAGGTTGTAAGGAGAACAGCTTTGAGACCCTTCAAGTCAGTATCTGCACTGGTCATTATCATTACCAGCACTAGTTGCAGAGAGCCTGGACCACTAAAGGCAATGTATGACAAGCTGTACACATTACAGTTTACAGACAATGATCACAGCTTACAAGGTCAGTGCAACACATCAAACAATGTCATTCAACTCACCATCACAAGGCCAGTCCCAGCATTGTGGTGGTAGACTCAGTGACAAATCTGTCAATGTAGTGTTGTTGCTGAGGCCCAACAGGAGGTGGTGGGTGAATAGCTTGACAACTTCATTAGGTGTTAAGCCACCACTCCACAAATTCAGCTTTGTCCTGGTCTTGTTCTGAGCTAGTGATGTAGCCATCTTGTCCAGAAGGTCACGGCTCAGGCTCTGCAGTGAGCAAGGAGGTGAAGTACACATGAGCATATGAATTATCTAGAATATGTAGTCTGTGAGAGCAGGAGGTGGTGAAAGGAGGGATGGCTTACAATGAGACAGAGGAAGGAGTGAAGGCTAAGCAGCTATGCTAATAGGTCACCCCATTGTAGGGATGTGGACTGGTGAAGACTTGAGATAGGGGAACAAACGGGGTATAAGAAATACATAGACTGAGTGTAGGTAGCAGGGTGTGCAAATGGAACTAGAACAGTACAGGTCTGGAAGGTGCAGCTTGAGCAACACAACAGCCGTGACACAAGAAGGAAGATATGGACAGTTCTGCACAGAACATGAGCACATCAGAAGACTGAAAGCTGTGCCCTCTCTCAGCTTGTTCTAGTTACACCAAAAAGCACACACACAACCACAGACAGCTGTCTGAAACAATGAGCAACACAAAGCTCAGGGTCAGCGAAGAAGAGGCAATGCACGTCAGTTGCATGCACAATAGTTTAACACACACACACACACACACACACACACACACACACACACACACACACACACACACACACACACACACACACACACACACACACGCACACATGCACACGCACACACACACACACACACACACACACACACTATAGTAACTGATAGTAGAGTATGGACAGAGAGACGGTGGAGCAGTACCACTTAGCAGTAAATGGAATTATGTAGCTGCAATGGCTAAATTACAGTAAAATTCCAACACTTTATCATCAAATATTATGTCATTTTTGTGTGTGACTTAGTAACTATTAGGAGTGCATCTCTCCTTCTTTGGAGATCTAGCCATTTAAGAGTTGGTTCAATGAAGAAACTTGGAAGAATTTAAGATGCAGTTTCAACCAAATCAGTGATAGCAAGTTTGAATGAGAACTTTGGCAGAAATATCAAACTACATTTCAACAATGACAGGGAAGAATGATTTCTGGTATTGTACATTCAAAACCAGTCTATGTACCTGAAGGCAAGGCATGACTCAAGATGAGCATTGCATACACCACAACTGTACACAGTGAAATATTGACACTATTAGCATTGCATGAAGTCAACCGTCATCAGCTGACAAGGTTGGTAGGAGTGCCCCAGCTAGTGCATGCATGGTGCTTAGCCATTTAATGATTAGACAGTGGTCAGCAGTGTCAGAAGTGTTAGCCACATCTAAATAATATAGTATGCCAACAAGTAAACCTCAGTCAAAGGTTAGGTACCAGTTGCCAGCATTGTGAAGCAGTGAAATGTCAGTGGAGTGGTGGGGCCAGTATCCCAATTGGAATGGGTAGAGCAGTTGGGCCATACTGAGATGGGAATCAACCAGGCACTAACAGCAGTGGGTGTGGTGGGGAATCATTTCAAAACTAGAAAGCAGTTATTCATTATTGAAGGCCTACAGAGTTGAAAGCTGTTAGTGCTTAAAAGTGACTAGCTTGGAATGTGTGAGGAATGAAAACAGGCAAGAGATGGAAGTAGGCACTGGCAGTAGGAGTGATGAGGAAGAGGCTTGAGAGAAAGAACAATTGTGAGGTGTATGAGAAATGCCATGGAGTGTTGAGAGTGTAAATGGAAGGAAGGAGGTCTGGAGGGTGGACAAGATACGTAGCAATGGAGTGGGAATTAAACTTACCACACACTGCCTCTAATGCCCTCTATCTTTGGTTCTCTGGCTCTACAAATGCTGATAATGCAGGCAGTGAGGTTAGCTGTTGTGTTCTTGTTCGGTAGTCCTTGCACCATTATAGGGCGTAGGGCACTATTGAAAGGTGTCAGTGCGACGCAGTCCAAACAAAAGATTGAAGTAGTTAGCCTCAAGCAGGCCTTTCCTGGGCCAGAGGTGTGGCAAGTCCTGTTCACAATCTTCACAGACATATGGTGTAGGATGGTTGCTGGCAGCAGGAGGAAATGACACGCTGCAATAGAGTGCTATCCCACTTTTTTCGCTGTGAATTTCCGTAAGTCACCGTGAGAAGCAGCGCTGACGGATAAGAAACCGAAACGCATTCGATACCTTTACACCAGGTGGCTTCTTGTAACTTTCAATCACAGACAACGTGCGAGCTCTGTGTGAAGTTCAACTTCTCTTGTCCCTTGCGACCGCCCGTGTGATCTCTCGCCATTTTAATGACGTCACAAACAGCGGCTAACATACAGCGCCACACAGGGCCATAAGATGGCATGTCAAAAACACACTACATTCACTTATTAAGCAGACACAAAACACCATAGCATGCTGCACACATCCAAGGGAAAGTAACAAGATGCATGAGCTAGACATGACTAGATTGGAGGATGTGGACAAGGTGACTGAGTGATAACCTCTGGAGCTATCATGTCCCGGTACCTCTGATTTTAGAGGCACTACGTATGCTGAAGTATCAACTTCAACAACAACTTCCAAATGCAGAAAAATTAGCTTTTACCTTCAGCAGCACTGTACAAAGAGGAGACAACTACAGATAATCTTATGTACAATAATGCACTCATTAGAGGGCAGAGAGAAAGGACATAACAGAATTGCACAATTACTTTCAACCAACGCATTTTAATAGACCCTTACTCAGTGAAGTGTAGAGTAGCAGTATTAGTGTCCAAGTCCAAGTGTCCAAGTCAGTGCCCCCTCCAGTTTTCTTAGAAGTGACAGGCCCCCTCAACCTTCTCACCAAACAGTCCTGGTGCCCAAGGACTAAACTGATCTGGGGAGCCCTAGTCGGTACAGATCTTCCAAAGTGCTGTTTTTACTCCTGTTCTTTCGATTCCAATAGACCTAGGCCAGATCATAGTGATGAACTTGGTTGGTGTACCAAACTGGTGACAGTAGGAAGCTATTCCATGCATTGCATCTCTGTTGTGTCCACTGTCACATACTCCAGCCTTACAACGTCACAAGCCAAGTGCTAGTGGATGATTTAAGTGCAGAATGGAGATGCAGCAGCAGGCTAAGCAAGTTTAGAGGAAGAAGTCAGCTCACAGCCTAAAGTTGGCACAGTTCTAGAGTATTTGGCCACCTTTGAACTACTGTACTACAAACTTGTCAACTGTTAATTATACACCTCACAGAAACTGTTCTTTATCATCCCAACTTAGTAGCAGACTTAAGTAATCGCATAAAGCTAGATATCTATGCATAAGTGAGCAAAGCACTTTTAATGTTACCCATCCATTTTAAAAGTGCTCCAACGCCTATGCTAATGTTTGACTGTACTACCACTAGACCAATACAATACTGCTCCTAATAACTTTCGATGAACTGAGAAAGTAATGACTGTGCGCTCACAACAGAATCCATCTCAATTCTGCAACAAGGCAGGCAAAATTGCAATGACTGGCAGTAGAGGTCCATGCTGTTCCCAGGGAGCACACTCCAAATGAGAGTCTTGAGAGTTGTACTAGACACTGCAAGTATTGCTTGTTGTGAAGATTAGTGCAGGCCCATTATATAATTACACACCAGCTGCCACCATGGGTAAATCAGTCTGTAGGCCACAAGTGCACACATGGCTTCAGTATGTCCGCTGTGTGTTGGTTTGAGTGGAGTATGCTGTTCACATTCTAAATAGAGTGCTGGACTGAATACAGCAAGGTAGTCTATGCACAAGTGGTCAAATATGTATTGTGAATGTTTAGCAAAAGGTGCACACATGAATCCACTCAATCAGAAGCCAGCAAACTGGAAATGCACAAGTTATGCTTTCTTCATTGCCTTCATGTTCCGTGTCTTCTGAACATGTTAGAGTGGGATACCAGACATACCAACACAGATAACAAGCGAATTGTAACATGAATTCTTCTTCATCTTCCAAGCATGCTAGATGTGTTGATTACCCGAAATCCTTCAATATTCACACAATTATCACATTCTATTTGCTTACTGTGGTCAGTGGGGCTCACGTCACTTCCCACTGTTTGTTTATGGTCATGCACTAACACTGTGTGTAGTGAGTTCCTCACATTCCAGCTAAACCACTTGTGCACAAACAGTCACATTTTGATACTCAGGGCCCTTGCCACCTACAGCTACTGTACATTGCTGTTGCACACACACTTGTGAGTATACGTATGTGCATGCACGAATGTGCATGGCAGGGCCTAGGCCAGTGCAATCAACATCAACACTTTCCAGCCAGTGTCACCAAAGTGCAGTTGGCACTATCCATACCACCAATGTTGGCCAATTGGAACCAGTCAAACAGCACAAGATAGCCTGCACCATCCAGCCGGTGACGAGAGGCAGAGCAAGAACAGCCAAAGGGCATGCTAGCTTGTATTACATTAATGTTAGCATATCAAAGGCAGCAGGTGTTTGTTATCTGTATTTCTCTTATGAGTCAGCAGATTATGCATACATAATGCACAACAAGGATGTAAAATATATACAAACGTACCTGCTGTGGGTCCTTGATGTTCTTACACTTCAGTTCTTCTACATGTTCAAAGTAATCCACAACACCACACACCACATCAAGTGGGACATTCCCTAAGGTGACCCTTTTCGCACTCCTCAGCACCACATTGCCTACAGAGAGAAAGCTTTGTAAATGAGCTGCTACAAGTGTGAGTGTGGTCCATTATAAGGTTTACACACCATTCACAATTAAGTCTTCCACAACACAGTTAGAACTGCATGGGTTGCGCCATGGTTGGCAGTCAAGTACAATTACCTACTACCATTACTATTACACCAACTACAAGTGAGTGAATTTCTACTTGCATTAATCCCATGTATGTAAGTATCCTAGTGAAATGACAGGTGTGTGAGTGATTGGTACATCAAACCACAAGTGGTCGATATCAAGCTGTCACTAAAAACTAGAAAGGTACAACAATATGCAACATTAGGACCCAGGTAGCACACAGTGCAGGTTGTAAGGAGAACAGCTTTGAGACCCTTCGAGTCAGTATCTGCACTGATCATTATCATTACCAGCACTAGTTGTAGAGAGCCTGGACCACTAAAGGCAATGTATGACAAGCTGTACACATTACAGTTTACAGACAATGATCACAGCTTACAAGGTCAGTGTGACACATCAAACACTGTCATTCAACTTACCATCACAAGGCCAGTCCCAGCATTGTGGTGGTAGACTCAGTGACAAATCTGTCAATGTAGTGTTGTTGCTGAGACCCAACAGGAGGTGGTGGGTGAATAGCTTGTTATCTTCATTAGATGTTAAGCAATCGCCCCACAATTCCAGCTTTGTCATTGTCTTGTTCTGAGCTAGTGATGTAGCCATCTTGTCCAGAAGGTCACGGCTCAGGCTCTGCAGTGAGCAAGCAGGTGAAGTACACATGAACATATGAATTATCTAAAATATGTAGTCTGTGAGAGCATGCAGGAGGTGGTGAAAGAAGGGATGGCTTACAATGAGACAGAGGAAGGAGTGAAGGCTAAGCGGCTATGCTAATAGGTCACCCATTGCAGGGAGGTGGACTGGTGAAGACTTGAGATAGGGGAACAAACGGGGTAAAGGCAGAAGAAATTTGTAGACTGAGTGTAGGCAGTAGGGTGTGCAAATGCAAATAGAACAGTACAAGTCTGGAAGATGTAGCTTGAGCAACACATCAGTGGTCACACAAAGAGGAAAATATGGACAGTTCTGCACAGAGCATGAGCAGATCAGAAAACTTAAAGCTGTGCCCTCTCTCGGCTTGTTCTAGTTGTTCTACACCATACACACGACCACAGACAGCTGTCTGAAACAATCAGCAACACATTTAAAGGCTAAGGCTCAGGGTCCTCAAAGAAGAGTCAAACAATGGGCAATGTACATCAGTTGCACAATAGTTTAACATTAGCAGGTTTAGTTCAACGTTCGGATAGTCATAGCAGAAAGGTCATTAAAGAAATCAACCATGAAGGAATATACAGCATGACACACACTCCTTCCTTCCATGCTGTTGGCACTCCCGAGGGAGTGATACAGGCCAACATGACACAAACACACACACACGCACACACACACACACACACACACACACACACACACACACACACACAGTAACTGATAGAAGAGTATGGACAGAGAGATAGTGGTGCAGTACCACTTAGCACTAAATGGAATTATGTAGCTGCAATGGCAAATTACAGTAAAATTCCAACACATTATAATCAAATATTATGTCATTTTTATGTGTGACGTCGGCAAAGAAGGCTTGTATTTGCTCTTGCAATACCACAGCCAAGACCCCATGGTAAGCCAGCAGATGGCAACAAGACCAGTGGCACATTTGGCTGCAGAGACACTAGCCTTATCACCTCAGTCACATGGCTTCCTCGGTGCAGCAGGGGGACTCATCTATGGGCTTGCATGAGATGAGAAAGGTGGGGTACTGCCTTGAGTGACAGCATCAGAGTATCTGTTCTAGGCTCCTGGCCGCCCCCACCTATGCTTCTGTGATCCAAATTTGTAATCTGGACACACACACACACACACACACACAAATTTTATGGCATTCTTACGTGTCACATAGTAACCATTACTAGTACATTTGGAGATTAAGCCATTTAATGAACTGGTTGATTGAAAGAGCTTAATTAAGATGCCATTTCAACCTAATCAGTGGTAACAAATTTGAACAAGAACTTTGGCAGAAAATATCAAGGTACATTTCAACAATGATAAGGAATAATGATTTCTGGCATTGTACAATCAAAACAAGTCTATGTACCTGAAGGCAAGGCATGACTCAAGATGAGCATTGCATACACCACAACTGTATACAGTGAAATATTGACACTATTAGCATTGCATCAAGTCAACAGTCATCAGCTGCCAAGGTTGGTAGGAGTGCCCCAGCTAGTGTCCCAAAGAACACTTACTGTTAACACATCACTGACATGATAGATGGAGATCCCTGCAGAACACCTCACAATACATTTCTAATGGGCAGATACAGTATCACCCACAGAGACAGCTTTGGTGCAGGAATACAAGATCGTGGATTGACATGCATGGTGCTTAGCCTTTTAATGACTAGACAGTGGTCGGCAGTGTCAGAAGTGGTAGCCACATCTAAATAATATAGTACACCAACAAGTAAACCTCAGTCAAAGGTTAGGCACCAGTTGCTGGCATTGTGAAGCAGTGAAGTGTCAGTGGAGTGGTGGGGCCAGAATCCCTATTGGAATGAATAGAGTAGTTGGGCCATGCTGAGATGGGAATCAACCAGGCACTGACAGCAGTGGGTGTGGTGAGGAAGAGGTTTGAGAGAAAGAACAACTGTGAGGTGTGTGAGAAATGCCATGAAGTGATGAGAGGGCAAACAGAAGGAAGGAGGTCCAGAGGGAGGACAAGATGCATAGCAATGGAGTGGGAATTAAAACCTACCATACACTGCCTCTAATGCCCTGTATCTCTGGTTCTCCAAATGCTGATGATGCATGCAGTGAGGCTAACTGTTGTGTTGCTCTTCCGTAGTCCTTGCACAATTATAGGGTGTAGGGCAGTAATTCAACCAATCGAAGGTGCGCAACGTAGTCCAAACAAAGATTGAGATGGCTGGCTTCAAGCAGGCCCTCCCTGGGCCAAAGGTGTGGCAAGTCCTGTTTACAATCCTCACAAGCCCAGGAAATATGGTGTAGGATGGTTGATGCAGCAGGTGGCAACGACACGCTGCAACAGAGGGCGATCCAACTTCATTCGCTGCAAACGTCCGTGAGAACTGTACTGACTGATGACAAGCAACCGAAACGCTGTCGATACCTCTACACTGGGTGGCTTGTGGAATATTTCAATCACAGACAACGTGTGAGCTCTGTGGGGCACGATTTCCCTTGTCCCCTGCGACTGTGTGCGTGGTCTCCCACCATTATAATGACGTCACAAACGGCACACAGGCTCATAAGATGGCATGTTTAAAACACACTACATTCACATAGTAGACGAATGCAGAGCATTGTGGGGCGAGCCTGAGCAGTGCATGTGCAATATCTATGGCTGCAATTAGCAGCAAGCGACTGCAATCAAGAACGGCAGCACACACTATGTCTAGCTACCACGATGAAGCCATGTGCAAAGCACAACACCATAAAAAAAGCTTGATTGCATGGTAAGCATTGGTGCTGTGCAGCAATTTCAAGATGAAAATGTGCCTGGCTTGCATAGAAATCTAGATCATGCAAGTAGATATGTTTCAAGAGATGGAGAGTTGATGACCGACAGCTGCAATGCTTGTTAGCTATGAAGTCTCCGCAGGATGTCTTGTGCATGCAATTAGCTTTTCTTACCTTCAGCAGCACTATACATAGAGGAGGCAACTGCAGATAATCTTATCTACGAAAATGCACTCATTAGAAGGTGGAGAGAAAGGACATATAGAACTGCATAATTGCTTACTGCCAACGCAATTTAATAGACCCTTACTCAGTGAAGTGCTAGGGTAGCAGTGTTAGTGTCCAAGTCCAAGTTTCCAACATACCGTTGAGGCCCCCACCACCCCCATTCTTAGAAGGGGGCAGTCTTCTCACACCTCATTGTCCTAATGCCCAGGGACTATACTGATCTGGGGAGCCCTTATCAATACAGATCTTCCAAAAGTGCTGCCTTTACTCCTGTTCTTTCGATTATCAAAGATGTAGGCTAGACCAAAACTGGCAAGAGTAAAAAGCCATTTCATGCATTGCTACTCTGTTGTGTCCACTGTTACATACTAGTTTTAAGCTAACTCAGAAGCCACGCTAGTAAGGAAGTGGAAGCAGGTGATAAGTATGCAAGAGATGTCAGCAGAATCGCATTGGGCATGCGCATATATAGAGCAATTGTAAGTAGAGCCAACTTCAACAGTTAACGCTGTCAGCTATGTGTGGGTACAGTTTGCAAACTGGAAGCACCCTGAGATTCACCCTAGAAATGAGGGATCATGCAGGATGAATAGCAGCAGGCTGAGACAGCCTCCACTTTTCGATGTCCATTTGCCTGCATTGGACAAATCCTGTTGCTAAGCAGCCACGCTTTCTTTCACTCCTCAGGATGCTCAAGCAGCTGGAAGAAGGCCCAGCTGTGTGCACGTCGTCCACTGGTGATGACTGCTGTGTCATTGGGTAGGCCTAGCTATGCAGCAGGTGCCCCGTGTGCCCTTTGAGTCCTGGAAGCTGAAGAAGGAGAATGCTGTAGGCAGGAATCCTGAAAGAATGTGCTCGCTGTAGCCATATTTGATTGCATTCCTGAAGCGTTACATTAATTGCGTTCCTGAAGCGCTGGCCACATACATACAAATGCTATGCGAGCCCGTGACCCAGATTCAGAGCCTCGCTACACACAGCGACTACAGCTTTACATCGTCAAAACCCTGGTTTAAGTGCAGAATGAAGATGTAGCAGCAGGCAAGCAGGTTTAGAGGAAGCAGTCAGCTTACAGCTTAAAGTTGGCACAGTTCTAGCCTATTTGGCCACCTTTGAACTACTGTATTACAGACTTTGCAATTGTTAATTATACATCTCACAGAGACTGTTCTTTATCATTCCGACTTAGCAGCAGATTCAAGTAATCCCATAAAGCTAGATATCTATGTATAAGCGGACAGAACACTTTCAGTTTTATCCATCTATTATAAAAGTGTTCCAATGCCTATGTCAACATTTGACTGTACTACCACCAGACCAATACATTGCTGCTCCTAACTACTAATGAGCTCAGAAAGTAATATACACTCAAAATGGAAGCCATCTTCTGCAACAAGGCAGGCAAAATTGCACTGACTGGCAGTAGAGGTCCATGCTGTTCCCAGGAAGCACATTACAAATGAGAGTCTAGAGAGTTGTATTAGACACTGCAAATATTGCTTGCTGTGAAGATTAGTGCAGGCCCATTATATAATTACACACCAGCTGCCACCATGGGTAAATCAGTCTGTAGGCCACAAGTGCACACATGGCTTCAGTATGTCCGCTGTGTGTTGGTTTGAGTGAAGTATGCTGTTCACATTCTAAATAGAGTGCTGGACTGAACACAGCAAGGTAGTCTATGCACAAGTGGTCAAACGTGTACTGTGAATGTTTAGCAAAAGGTGCTTGATCAGAAGCCAATAAAGTAGCCAACCATGCATAGGTTCATTGCCATTCACATGCCATGTCTTGTGAATACATATATTAAACTAAGACAAACACAAAATAGCAATTTGCCATAATAATTATTCCCACTTTACAGTACATTTTGCCTGAGATACGTACATACATAACAGCTGTGCAAAAACACACAGGCATCAATTCTAATGTTGCAACATTTGATTCACAACAACAGTGGAATGATGCATGTAACAGCAAGTCTTCAGCAGAGATACAGTATGAGGACAGCATGTGATCACATCCATGCATTGTTATACATTGTCAAGATATACAATAATGGAAAGGACTCCAAATGGGTCAATACTAACCAGATTAACACCATCAGTGCAATCGGTGATACAAAGTTAATTTTAATAATGATTAGTCAAATTGTAGCAAACTTTCAAATTATCAAGTGCCATTGTTCCTACCCCATACACACACTGCACCACAGCCATACCTGTTTGGGGTCCTCGATGTATACAAACTTCAGATCCTCCACATGACTAAGCATGAATATGCTTTCACACACTACATCAAGTTGGGTTTCATCTAAAGTGACACATGCCACGTTTCTGCGTACGTGATCATCTGTGGGATTTAGGTGACAATGCACAAGTTACTAGAGAAGACTCAATCTCCATCGCACCATAGAGTCCTACAAGTTAACGGTCATGTATCAACAACACTGGCAATCTTTACTTCATTTGGTAATATGACACAGTTAGTCAAGAACGTTAAATGGCACTTCCTTGACAATTTGGCTCAGCAGTCTTCACTGAGGGGGCTTTTCACTCTCTGGAGATTAAAATGGTTAGTAAATGAAATATTGAAACATTCTATGTGGGCATTAGCTATGCATGGTTTCTTCAGCAAGTCACAGGACCCAACATCTTCGATGTCCAGCAGTGGCAACAGTTTTCAAGCCATAGCTGTGGAATGGAATGGTTTACAGCTCCAGCCTACATGTAAAAGTTAGATAATAAGATTTTACTTCGAATGATCATACCATTCTCTACTTTCTGCTGCCTTCCTCTCAGACTGCTCAGGTATTTGCTGCCTACCTGTCACCTTCTTGGACAGTGAAATATCTCAAACACATTGAGCGATATACTTTATACAAAAATCATAAATGGGAATACAGAGAAACTCTTAGTCTTTCTTCTGATCTTTGTTTCAATCAAATCAAAATTATTATAGCTAAATTGTAGAAGAGAGAAGCAAATATATTCAGATCAAAATTGCACATTGAAAATTAAAGAAGTGACATGTGCACAGCGGGTATAAGTCTTCAGCACTTCAGTCACAGGATTAGTGCGTGCAGCTCTCTGCTGTTTCACTACCTTATACTTGTTAGCAGACCAGCTAAGTCAATAAACAGACATTCCACCAGACTGTACGTCATGGCTCTGAACACACTCATACAAAGAGGTTGAGGACACTGGTTTACCTGTCATGCTTGAGTCAAGAGAAGCACTCAATTCTTCTGCTGAAGATGCAAGGCAATCGCTAGCTTCTTTCAAGTCTATAGACAGACAGGCAGCAAAATGTGCAAAGACATAAGGCTATCATGCAGCAGGGTCCCATCAGCATTGCAAACCACTACTAAGCATCTAGAGCCAAACATTTCATTAGTGGCCCGATTGCAAAGCAGACACTGACAACGCTAACAAGTGTATGAGAGCTGCACACAAAGCACGTATAATTATACCTATTGCAGTCTGTACATAAGTCTTACAACTTACATTAGAGACATTTAGATTTGTGTAATTTGACCTATGCGTAACCTGTAACGTGTGGGAAAGTCACGTGCGCAACCGCAAACCACAAGTCACCACTACGCGCTACACGTTTTCAACCTGTAGACCAGCTTCTACGCCTATACGATTTACCTGTGCATGTACACGGCAGATAACACAGCTTTCTCATGTACCGTCCTTCTTACAGTACAACCCAACCTCTGCTCTGGCACCTTGATTGGAGAAAGCACTTTCAGATCCCTTCTGCAACTTGTTCAGCTGTTTTTTTATAGAAAACTTGGAACATGCCTCTATTTTGGTGGCCAGAACTGAAGCATGACCTGGCTCTCGCCCGTGAAGTGATCTCCTGCGTCGCAGCAAGCTTCAAGACTGGGCAGATATAGCGGCACCAAGATTTTGGAGCAAAAAAGAGATTCGTTTGACCGGACCTTGGGCGCGTACAAGGCATTCCAAAAACGCCCTCCTCATTGCTGCTGTCTCCTTTCATTGTATAGGAGTACTTGCAACTTGTCTTCTACATCTCATCTGCAAGAGACACTCCTAGATTATCTGTGTGAGCTAAGTAAACAAAGGCTTCTTACACATTACAGGTTGCGCGTGCGGGAAATCTAAAGGGAACTTATCCTCATATTCGCGGAAATGTGTGACCTGTGACTGCGGTTACAGGTTACGCGTTACTAGTAAAAGAAATCTAAAGTTCTCTAGTAGAGAGAGATACAGGAATAAATTGCATCCAATTTCAGATGAATCACTACAGCAAAAGACATTAAGCTATACATTTTACTATCAGGTTCATTTGAGATGGAACAGCTGTTAGAATAGTAAAGACAAACAGCACAGTTCATGCTATCATATGTAGAAGTAACTGAATACCTACACATTCATTAACATAATTACCTGTTGCCAAAATAATACATTGAGTTAAAGGCACACTGTAGCTAAGTGGTTCAAAATCAGCTATATATACATTCTTCAAAGACAATTCCACTGTGATCAGTCAGTGCAAAGTGCTATATCTCACAGTCAATGAATGTGAATATCATTCATGCATCACGGTCACACAATAAGTACCTCAAATTTACTAATGTTAGTTAAATCATACATGCTACCTACATAGATGTGATACACAAAGGGAGCCAGCAATCCAGATAAATGATACAGCATCAATAACTAGCACTCACAGTGTAATTCAAGAACCATTTGTTAGTAAACACTAGCACAAGGCTAGGAGGAATAGTATTATACACGTACTGAATAATTGTAACTCACAATGGAGACAGTCAACTGCATGCATCCTATGCTCACCTTTAGGGTGACAGTTATGAAGCATCAAGTGCAAACCAGAAGCTGTCCGAAGCACAGGAGAGAGAAGGTTGCCAAGGCGAATACGCACACTTCTTGCACAATTGACGGTGAGCTCCTTCATGCTCTTGTGTTGCTGCAAACAGTAACCATAGGCAATTGCACTGTATGGACTCCTTGGCTTCACTGTTGGGTTGTCACCGAAAGCTGCCTGCATTGCCCCTTTAGTCACAGCACTATTCTGCGACTCAAAGAGTGACTGCACTAAGACCTCTTTATCACTAACTTTTGAGTTCAGCTGCAAAGCTTCAAAATTCTCCAGTCTGGTGATCCCACAGAAGAACTTCCATACTTGGGCCATGTGGGGCTGTCCAAGGTACTCACTCCAGATCTTCTTCTGAGCTGCAATGTCCAATTTAGAGATGTGGATGGCACTGAGGAACTCCTGCACTGTCAAATGGATAAAGTAGAAACTGTCAACTGCAACTACTGCAAAACCAAACTCATTAACTGGTCTTGCTGTTAGCAGCCCACATCCATTAGCTCTGTCAGAGTATGCTGAAGAAATTCCCACCTTCTGGCCATCATCCATCAAAAAGACTACCTTCTGTTCCTTGACTCGCAAAAATGCAACTTCACAAAGACTGTAAAATGTATGATCGTCAGGTAGGTCCAGCAGAGACTGAACACATCCAGGCCTACCCACAATAACAGAGTTGATGAGAAGCTTGTCTATTACAAACCTTTCATAGACAGCTGATAATGTAGATGGTAGGTCACTGTGTTTCAGGTACACTCGACAAATGATAGATAAAACAATAGGAATGGAACACAGACTCCTAATCTGAGGTAGCATACTGATTCTCTCTGAAAATGACTCTTTCAATTCTGGCTTCCCTTCTTCTTCAAAGTACTGTTGGGCATAGCGATTTATCTGTCCTTTGGTAAACCCTAACACCTCAACATTCACAAAATTACATGCAATGCCAGAACTATCAAAGGCCTGGTAAATTTTACTTGTAATGATGGAGCGTGATGTCAACACTACATCACATTCAGGTAGAGAGGAATTAGGAGAATGCATGAGTAAACTGAGGAAGAAAGGAGACCTGCGCAGTTCGTGTAGAAGCTCATCATATCCATCAAGAATGAGAAGGGTGCCTCTACCACCATTAGCTATCATCTCTTTAGCAATATTAGCTGCCTTATCCTTTGTACTGCAGAATAACTGTAACATATGGTGCAGTTCAAAAGACTCATTGAGGTCTTTGAAAGCAATCAAATCCCGCAGCTCCACCAACAGTACCAAATTATATTCGTGATCACTCATCTTCGTTGACATGTCTTTACATAGTTTCTTGGCCAGTGTGCTCTTACCTACACCGGGAGCACCACTAATCACAACAAGCTTCCACTCTTTTATCATCTCCGGGATGTCCTCATATGCAATCTTAGCATTCTTCACCACAGTATACACATTGTCAACCCCCTCTGGATCAGAAATGGCTTCGACAAACTTCTTCTGTGCATCTTGAAAGTCCAATTTAAAGCGAGATAAAGACAATTTGACAAACTCAATTGACTGACTTTTACGCCACTTGTCATCCACCACCTTCATCTTCACATAATAAGCCTGCAATCTCTTGGAAAATTGCTGAAAGGAGAAGCAAGATTAAGTGCATATTCAAATCATTAAGATCAGAGGTTCTTGTGCATTTAATTGTATACATCCAAGCTCAGGTTGTAGTATACGTACTATTGTTGGCCATACAGTATGATGTAGTAAGTATAGCTTTGTGGCAAAAGTTTTAGAGTCACTTCTTATGTAGGTAAGTCATGATATGATAGCCTAGCTTTATCTAATATCTGCCAGTCTTCATTGATGGATGACTGTCTAATTACAGAACAGCAATGAATGGACCAGATGAATATAGCAACTCTAATCACACTGTGTAAGAGGTATTATGCAGGATTGCATAGCATTGAGCCATTGTTTAGAGAAGAATTCAAGAGACAGTAGTATGTGTACAGTGTACACACTTTGTCAGTAATGCAGCATTAACGTTTGCATGAAATTTGCATATATTGATCATTCCTACATTTGCTAGAATTTCTCTTGCTATCATCCATAACTACTACTGGCAGTGGTCAACAACTTTGGTGTTCTTATTGAACGCAGTAAAGGTGTAACAACTACGGCTTGGGCCACATATATTCACAGTTGTAAATATGCATGATTGATGCTGAATATCTCGTAAAGCAGAACTCTGTAAAACTTAGTGCTGCCTTAAGAAAATTCGGGGGGGAGGGGGGGGGGGTTAAACTATGGTTCCAAGAAGTAGGGGAGGAAAAAAGAAAATATGGGGGGGTGGGAGATACTATGTTTACATATATCTTGTTAAAATTCCAGGGGATTAGGGTGTCTGAGATTATAGTTATATTAGTGGGAGTGCCCTCCCTGCCCCTCCCCCTAAATGCACCCCTGTCTATGGTGATCAAATCTGAATCAGCTGAAAGTCCAGAAACTGCCATACAGTTATGTAGTAATGAACACATTCATTACTAACTGATTGCATACCAGCATTAGTTAACTACAGATGGTTGATGACTCTGCATGCAATAGGCCGAATTGTAAATAGTCACAGGGACATCCAGGAATGCCATTCATACAGGTAGATATAATGCGTACTAACATTTCAATGCATAGACGCATGTAATCTTGTTCAGTATGGTGCGGCAAATAATTAACCAGCTTGTCACTTCCACATAAAATCAATGAATATCAGCACTGAAAACTAAGAACTCAATAATAGTGCTAAATCTCAAAGTAACTTTAAGAAGAGAGGCTGAAAGAAAAACAGAGTGTACACCCCCAATTTGCACTCATATATACACTTTGTAGAATACATAGTTTCTTTAATGTAACTTTGGAACAGGTTGGCTGACCATATGCAGCAAAAGATCACTATGTGCAATAATGAATGAGGCTATATTCAATTTTACTCCCTTGGCTTCCATCTAAAGCCACTTCACAAGGAAGAGTGTAATTTGATGACTTCATTTAGTACCAACAATTCTCAGTGAATAGCCATCATACATAAACAGATAAACAGATACTTGATCTCACTGTGGGTAGAGGATTTAGGACAAATGTGCATGGCTAATGAAGAGAACAAAGGTGTGTGGAAGCTTGTAGCCAAGCTGCTGGCACTTCTGAAGCATATCCACAATGATGATGGCAGATTTCTGACAGATTTGCTTTTGCGAAGAGTATCATTCTATATTTTCTCTCTGGCTGGAAAGCATCTTAAGCTAGAGTAACTATAAACTACTCTGCATACATAAATGATGCTCCATATGCGCAAATTAGCATACCATATTAGTGTACACAAAAATCTGTGCACATACGTCATGCATGAATGAATAGTGTTCTCCAAGCTGACTTACCCTCCACCACTAATTATCATGAATAGCTTAGATATTAGGCTATATAGTTAACGTCCTTAAGCTTCCACTATCATCTTTATTATAAGGTTGACACACATGTGTGCACCTGCATGTAAATATGTACGTACAGCACACCACTACCTGGTGCTTAGTGAAACTAACCTCTTTCTCATCACTCAATCCTTCACCAACTCCTCTTCGGCCTTCAACTGCAGAGTGAACAGTTTCAAAGAAAATTAATTACATTTGACAGAGAGATGAAGGTGTTACTGCTTAAGCTTAAAAATGTCAAGCAAGAAGTGTAAAAGTGTTGCTGGAAGGAAGCCATGAATTATGTCATAGTTAAATGATGACCAAGAGGTGTCTCTGAGATTTAGAGCACGAAGGCACGAAGCGCCCAAGTGCCGAGTAGTCTAAATCTTCAGACACCGTTTGGGCAGCATTTAAGTGTTATAGATCTCAAATAATTGGGTGAGGAGCCGGCAGCGAATCTGTTTACTTACTCGTCCTTGTGTCATCACGTGTCTTCCGGAAGTAGATAGCTACTCCTGACAGTGATGGAGTAAACGTTGTGCGATTCAGGTCTCAAGTTGGGTTGTTCATCTTGTAGCGAATGTTTCCTACAGGTCAGCAGTGGATGCGGCGCGTCAGCTAATTGCAAGTTTACTCACTGTCAGCCACGTCAGCCACAGCGTTCCCAGAGCTGTGTACGTAGCTACCAAAGCCTGTTCCCACATAGTTCGTAACCAGCCACAATTAAAATTTCTTGCCTCTGGTTCATAGCTGAATTGCTGCTGTACTGCTGCTTATCAATGAAACAAGTAAGCCGGGCAACCTGTGCATTGTATCGTATGTTCTGGTGCTACTATTGTTATCAAATCTGCAGTTTCTCTACTATAGAAGGTTCTACGGGATTTAGACACCGGTATCTAAATGATTTAGACACCGCGCGAAGTGCAATAAGAAGTCTATGAGTTTTAGAAACATTGTTTAGAATGCCTGTTACCATGGTAACAAGATCTATATTGGACATAACACCACACACAAGCACGTAAGTGCCATTTTGGTGGACTACACATATTGCAAGAGTAAAAACACAACATTGTCACATAGTACATGTGTGGGGGAGCACAGTCTCACCCACTGCTGATATGAGTATGCAAAAGACACTGTGGTGAGTATCCCATACAGGTGGCCAATATGGCAGAAGTGAATACCGTACAGTCCTTTCAGACATTGACACATCTAGAACATATTTAGAATATATTCAGGGGAAAAGAGATTAAAATATGGCTGAGCACCCCCTCCTGCCCCCCAATTATGCCTCAATCGTTGGCATGTGCACACCTTCTGTGGGCAATGTATGGTGCACGTGACCTGTGGGTGTATGGTACAATCAAACATCTGTAAGATACTGTAGAGGTTCATTACTGTGTGTAAGCTGCATGCAGCTTTTACAGCTGATGAAGATCCACGGATCAAAACGTTCTGTACCCTATTGAAGTTAATTCTGCGCTTGAAGCTCACAAATTTCCATTGCCAACATCAGTAAGTGCACTATTAGTACTATAGTACTCATATGTACATTGAAGTACAGGAAAAGTGGTGACAGATCAGTAGAACAGTGTCATCTCTACACACAGCAAATTGCAAATAGAATTTCAAACTGCACCTTTGAGGACTTGCTCCTTCAGTTTTTTAATGTGTTGCATTCCTATCTTTGCATACTTCATTGACTCCAGAAGTACTGTCCATGTAGGGCTGTTCCCACCTCCATTCCTCCATTTAATCAGTCCTGACTGAACAGCCTCCTCCTCATTCAATGGGTGATTAGTGTAGCACATGTCCCTTGCTTCAGCTGAAAGGCCAACTCCCTCAAGAATTGCTCGCCCCTTCCCAGCTGCACATTCACTGACAAATATCCTAAATAGCATATCACATTTCTGATGACCTGTAAAAGCAAACACACAGAACATTGGATATAGATACAAGATATTATTGAAAGGGAGATAATCACATTACATTCTACAATAAGAAGGCATACATATGTACAGTGTAGAGGTTCCAGTGTAGCATTATTAAGAACCATTAATATACTGAACACAGACCAAGTAAAGGCACATGTCTACATATGGTGTGGGGGGTGGTCTACAACCAAGCTAGAATGGGAACTGAAATGGTGCTGCATGAACCAGAAGATGGAGGTACGAGAAGGTACTGCAAATGCTTGATACATTATAAATAACATGGTCAACACAGATCATATCAAGTAGATCAGGTCTAAGGTAGCTCCCTATAGACCGCCTGCTGTGTACGGACGCACTGTTTCCATCTAAAATAATGCTGTCCCACTAACTATTTCACTGAACATGTCAGTGATCTAATGACCGTGCATATATCACTGAATTTCTCTTAACATATCACTTGAGATTACCCTATCAGCATACTGTATAATTATGCAAGCATCAAATTACAACTAATAATGTAGTTTCTTATACTAAGGACACACAATCCAAAGATTCCTATCTAAAGCCAACTAAGCAATATTTAAAAGGCTGCCACTCTGCGTATGTCAGTCAACATGATTCAGTCTTTCCCCATGTTTAGGATAATGGCTTTGCTTAGTTCGAGTACAACTGTCTACGTAAGTGCAGTGCTAGACAAATTGGATTACTTACACTTCCTTTGGAAACTATACACACAAACCATCTTCATAATCATTAACAATCAGACGTACATTTCAAAACTAATTGTTGACTTCTAAAATGCTAAAATGTGTGTGCTAAAATTTAAGAGCATGTGGCATGGATGCAGTTAAACCTGGGTGGACGTAGTAGACTGCAAAGCTAACAAGCATCTGTAATATAATGCTGTCAAACATGAGTATATCATGAGTGTGAGTTGCATCCCTCTACATCACTGTGCTCTCAATGCATATGTGCAGCATTTGACTCATGGTACTCTTGCATCTCATCAATGTTTAGCTCCATCTTCTGTACACATCTCACCCGTCTTTGTGTGGTGTGACACTGTTTGCTGATGGCTGGTGAGATGACTAAGCAGCTACCTGTTACCCAAGTTGGTAACTTCTGATTTGGCTCCCTACCAACGAGGATTGTCCTAGCTACAGCCTCTATCCAACAAGCTGCTCAAGTGGTCCCACCTATACTACCACAAACACCATAATGATCCTATATTTTGTCATCTTCAGCTCCTTCTCCCATCCCTTGGCATGACATAGTTCATATAGGCTGGAAAGTACATGGACCTAGCAGACTTGCTCCCATGCAAAAGCTCTCTGGGAAATGATGGCATGAAGAAGGCACAAGACCAAGAGAAAGATTGAGGTTCCGATCAAAACTACCTTGGACTGGTCAGTGGCCTTCACTAAGAACATGGCCATGGCATCACTCTTGAGTCCCTCAAATTGTGAAGGCATACCTGCAGGGGCTGGCAGTCTCCACTATCGGGTCTTATATGACAGGACTAAGATATTCTAATTGCTGGGAAATCCATCAGATAGTTTCCCTTCCTTACATGCTGTGTACTATATAATGTTCCAGATACCTAATCTATAGATATTACTTGCCTCCTATACTTGGCAATAACATCATTGGTGCTTCGGTGGGTTGTCAAATCGTAGACAGGAGCCCCACGCAAAGGTGACATCTGCAGCCATTTTCTCACACGTGTCTCAATGTGAGTGAGACAGGGGTGCACTATGTCACCATGGTTATTTAACATCTTTATGGACAACATTGTGAGGGAGGCAAAGCAAAAGTTTGAAGGAGGGGTTGAGATGGAAACAGGCACGATACAGCTTCTTTTGTTTGCCAAAGACCAAATGTTAGTGACAAAAAGAGATAAGGTGCAGAAAGAAATGTGAGGTGCTGTATGAAGTGATGAGGAAATGGAGAATGACAATCAATTGGGGAAGACAAAGATTGTGGTGGTGAATAGAGGAGGAGGCACATTACAGTGAATGGGGTGGAGATAGAAAATGTGAAGACATGTTGGATGAAGAGGGATCATGTGAAGCAGAGGTAGATCACAGAATAGGTCCAGCGTCCAAAGACATTGGAGCCATGAGAAAAGTGGTAATCGATTGAAGAGAATTGAGCAAGGCAACAAAACTTAGAGTGATCAATGCCACAGTGATGCCAACTCTGTTGTATGCATGTGAGACCTGGACCCTGCTAGAGAGGCACAAGAGCATAATGCAAGCCCTTGAAATGGGATGCCTGAAGAGAGTGGAAGGAATGACTATGTTGGACAAAGTGAGGAATGTGGACATTAGATCGAGACTGGGACAGGTGGTAGTGGCATTGAGAGTAGAGAAGAAGACAGAGTAGTTAAAGAAGATGGAAGAAATGACAGATGACAGGATGGTAAAGAAGGCGTTTGTGGAGAATGTGCCGGGAAAGTGAGCAAGGAAAAGATGGGCTGATGATCTGAAAGTAAATTGAACAGTTAATGATTGAACTATTTAGTACAGCATGTGAACTAACTACGTATTTCCTGCATAGAAATGTTAGATAACAGTTCCAGCGACCTCCAGCGTTGGAGATAAAGTTGTGCATGACTGATTGATTGATTGATTGATTGATATACATGCTGTGTATAAGAAGATCCTATGCACAGAGGCAGTCTTCATTAGCCTGACTCTTCATCAGCGTAAGTATAAAGAAAGAGATTAATCTGCATCACAGTCGACTCTCTGGATTACGGCAACATTCTCACATGGGTGCATGGTTTGCTGCACAGGTGTGTTGCCACCATATGGAGGATAAAGCCCAGTGGAGGAGAAACCTGCACATAAAGACACCAATTACAGGCCAGTTCCATACTGGTGGAGCCTGGGAAGCACTGGAGCTGGAATTTGCCTCGCTTCAGCCTTGCCAGACTAAATGAACAGGAGACAGGAGTTCTTCATTAACAAACACAGGTCCCCTCTGTACTGCCGCTACAAATATATCAACTGCAGTCAGCACGGTTTGACTTCAGCAGGCCTTCAGGGATCAGAGTGCAAATGGACTACTTTCACAGTGGAGCTGCAGCTTTGGCCAGTAAAGCCTAAGTACCTGAGACAGCAATTAAATTTCTGGGGGGGGGGGGGGGGGGGGGGGTGACTGCTAGAGCATGGTGGATATCAATGATATATCAGGCTCTCCAGGCCAGGAGCACATAATGCATGCACACTCCCAAGCTGTCCCATGTAGAAGTAAATTGGTTCACTGACATGCATACATGCATGGTCCCACCTACCCAATTACTTGTGACATTAAAGAATAGCCAATTGAAACTTAAGAACATTGTACATTGTGTCACTTATGCAGTGATCCACTTGCTACCAAAACCATGTATATATATAAGCACTAATTTTCAAAGAAAATTGTTCCATGCATTTTGTGAGTCATTCGGCAAATGCTAAAATAGTCTGCAAACATTTTGTACTATACACATCCCATAAATACATTGCATATGTTACTAATATAAATAACCAGGCAACCGTCCTCAAAAATAAATCATGAGTTACCTTTCCAAAGGACCATTCGCTAGATTTCCATCCCCCCAAAATTGGAGATTACACGGTACCACAGCCAAGCAGTCAACTCCTTCACTTAATAATCTGATATTATATAATACTCTGCTGTAATTCCATAATTATATATGTTATGACACCCCCAGGAGGGATGTGGCTGATTTATAAGCACAAGGCACAAGGGTGCAAAGCACCTGAGTGCCTAGTACTTATATATTAGCCGCACCCGGGGGGGTCATAAGTGTTGTCTTTGCCATATAAGGGAAGTGTGCATGGGCAAATGTTAATTGGTTTATTGCCAAGTCAGGTGGTGAATCCATTGCAGCGCTATCATTCTTGAAAAGAGCTAGCTTGAAGCCAAGCAAACCAGGCAGAAATGTCCGTATGCTACCTCTCAGGAAACCTGTTCCTGTATGAAGGAGCCCATCTCATGCAAGTGTCAACAAGAATTAGCAATGAATGGTGCATCAGAGGAAGATGCAGCCAGTGACATTGGAAGTGGAGAGAGTTAAGTTGGTGCAAAGGAATCTAACAGTGGGACAGCATGTTGGATTGGTGATCAACTGCTGCAGAGTTGACCATAATCTTAGTATCTTTGTTCGTTCTGTAGCTAGCTACAGACATCTGTCTGTCATCTTGCTAGCTTCTAATGCGGCAGAATCAGCCACCTTTGGTGAACAAGTTTCAACAGCTGCAGTATGTTAGATCTGCAGTAAGTAATTTTTCGAGAGCTTCCAGTAGGAAGAAGCTTTTACGCCCTTTCCATGGTGGAAACACAGCAGCACAGATTCTCTAAACTGAACCATATTAACAGGTTAGGTAGTATATATCGAGTGTCTATAACAGATAGCACTACGTATGCCCCATGCAACCTAAAACCTGCACGTTACATGACAATGCTGCCAATGTGTTGTGCATGGTGAGTGAATGGTGCACATTAATCATAATTATAATCACCATGTTTAAATTAAATACACATCCCAAAAATCTGATGTATACACCAAGAATTAGATATAATTGTCTAGCACCAAGCAACAGCAATAAAAAATTAGTTAGATCATCTCTCCACCTGGGGTTGCGAAGGGGGATGGGTCTTCTAGTTGTGACCTTGGGAGGTAGATTACTAGGGGACAGTACAATGGTCAGAGGTCGAAGGTCACAGGGCCATGGTGCAGCGGTTACTGGTTGAGGCCAATACACATGCCTTGCCTTATACACACACAGTCAAACATCTATTTAATCAGCATAAACTGAACTTACCTACTGACAGCACATTCTGTGAGAAGACAAAACTGTCCCTAACAGCTTCTCCTCTACCAGTTGTGGAGTACTCTCCTGTATGTACAGTACAGCATAGTGAGAGAGATTGAAGAGGATCACACGCACACACGCAGGCACGCACGCACGCACACACGCACGCACGCACGCACGCACACACACACACCATAATCATTCCACTTAAAACAGTATAGATATTTGTAAATTTAGCAGTGCTTGCTTATTTGTTAGCTGTCTCTTCGTAAATTTCTGGAAATAATTCAACTATATCTGTAATTACGCATATGGCTGAAAAATCCCAGATGAGAGATTATGGAGGACCAGACAGAAGCATCCTCCTCAAGTAAAGAAGTTTTCTGTTCTAGAGTTGGCCTTCAAGTTGTTCTTTTCTTTCAATTTCTGTTTTTCCCGCACAGCCGACCATCATGTTATCAATTAATCAAACTAAAGCTCCACATCACCATAGCTACAGTGCTCAGTGCTGGACATGATGGTGTGTGAAACGCCATAGCAGCAAGATCAACAAAGGCAGGCACCTGCTAGTCGATTGCATGTGTGCAAGTGGCACAATTCAACATTAAGAAATAATGACAGCACACAATCTACCAGAAAGTACTGTAAATGTGTGCGTCATAGCTCAGGTCAAGGCCTACACTCTGTTTCTAGCATGGTGCTACTTTAAAATAGCCAGCACAAAACTACTTGAATAACAGTTTTCTCTGTCCATCTGCCTTTCTCTATTATACACAACCGTATACTGCTGGATCAACTCCCGGATAGTCATTGTACGTATACTCCGTGGCTGATAATTGGTACTGGCTAATAACTGGCAGGTTACACAAACCATCCCTTAACCGTGTACCCACTGTCCACATCAGGCTTAGAACATTGCCAGGAGGGCAGATGTGTGTCCTGGCTGTTAAATCATTATAGATCCCGTTGCCATGGTAACGTGCGTCTAAACGATGTTTCTAAACATCGTAGACACCCTGGGTGTTGTTTCGCGCCGTGGTCTATTTTGTCTAGCCGTGTTCTAATTCGACGCGCGGCGTTCGCGCCTAGGCTCTAAATAACGATTTAGAGCATGGGCGTGGCACGCGCGTCATCCGCGCTATGCTCTAAATGCTGATTTAGAGCATGGGCGTGGCATGCGCGGCGTTCGCGCTTATGCTCTAAATAGCGATTTAGAGCATGGGCGTGGCTTGGGCCCGTGGTCTATAGCAGAGAAACTGCACCTGCGATAACAATAGTAGCTAACTCCACAACATACGATGCACAGTTCGCTCGGCTTACTTGTTGCGTTACCCTGTTTGTTTCGTCAACAAACAGGGTAACGCAACAATCCGGCATGCCTACGAACCAGAGCCGAGAAAGGAACTGGTTACGAGCTGGGAACAGGCTTAGGACACCGCTCTGGGAAACGCTGTGGCTGACGGGGCTGACAGTGAGTAAGCTTACGTTTAGCTTACGCGCCGCATCCACTGCCGACCTTTAGGAACGTCTGCTGCGAGATGACAACCCAATAACCAAACGACGTTCTCTCGGCCGTTGTCAGAAATTTCTAACTACTTCCGGAAGACGCGGGATGACGCAAGTACGAGTAGTTAAACTGATTCGCTGCCGCTCCTTGTCTAATCCTTGGGATCTATAACACTTAAATGCTGACCAATCGGTGTCTCTGAAGATTTAGACCACTCGGCACTCGGGCGCTTCGCGCCCTCGTGCCTCGTGCTCTAAATCTCAGAGACACCTCTTGGTCAGCATTTAACTATTACTTAGAAGATGATGAAGAGTGGTACACATCATCAATAAAATATTGGGAGATTTGCCTGCTTGCCCAGCCATACTACATTTACTCGATTGACAATATCATTATCAGAATACTGGATCACCTCGCTAACATGTGTGTGTACAGCGGGTATGTGTGTTTGTGCATGATTGTACATTTGGGTTTCTGCTGAAGTCAATCGTTCAAACCATTGCCCATCGACCTGTGTGAGGGTAGTGTATGAGGCAGCAATCCTACCAGTGCTACTGTATATATATACCCTATTACCATGGCAACCATAGGTTGAGAAATCTCATATCACCTATGAGCCCAGGGCTAGTAGGTTGACCTGTGTGATATTACAATCGCACAGGTCAATTTCTAATATCTCACAGGTCAAGGGAGAGAGCTGCAGCTGTCAATACAAAACAGCTGCAATGTAAACGAAATCTAGACATAACAGAGTCTTTGATGACCATCATCAAAGAAAGCTGAAGCTGTCTATGAAGACATGTAATACATGTCAGCAAACAAAGGAGAATAGACAAACATGAATAGGGCATCTAGTAGATGAATTAAAACAAGGGCAAATGTGCATACACACACTTGCAGCAAAGTAACCTGGTTCTCAGGCAGTTTACGTTAATTAGGGGGACCTGCACTATTGAATGCTGACAGCCTGAACGAGGATAGGTATGCATAAGTTGGAACACTGGGACCCTGTACCGTTCCTGTGTTTTGACTGATGGAAGTTCTGCTGTAGTTGTCTCTGAACCTTCACATTCAACAGGAAAGACACCTAGTCGCACTTTCCAAATAGTCTTATGACCAGCTTCCTGTCACTAGTGTGTTCGCGTGCCTCCCTCAAGTTAGTGGAGCTGAAAACCTTCTCCCTTCAGTTGCAGACAATGGTCACCCGAGGTCAGTTGTTGGATGCATTCCAGTAAGTTGTCTGTAAGCTTCCGTGTCTTCCTTCAGTCGGCAGGTGCTGCAAAGTGCTATTCTCTTCTGCTATTTCTACTGGTGTCGATATTTGTAAGCAGGAATGTTGGAACTCTCACCAAAGTCACACAACACTAGCTAATAACCTCAACGAATTGAGCTCCAGTGAGTACTATTTTGTAGCAAAAATGCCAACTAGGCAAAAAGTGCTTATTTAACTGCGCGGAGCCGGCACAGGTAATATAATAGTTATAGACCTCTTAATGTGCAATACGACCTTAAGGGATGTAGCAACAGCTGATATGTAGTTTCTGGATGTTTTACACAAAGGTATACACAAAGATATAATATGATCTGGCACAAGGTGGAATTGCCTGCTTAGCTTTGCACAGAGAGAGAATTGTATTGTGGGTGAATTACAATCGATATGGGGCTTGTGTGGCTAATCTCTCCAGATCTAACGGAGCTGCCAACTATCTCTGCAGTACGAATGTGTTCATGCAGTCCCACATCAAGGAGATTGTACCACACATAGCTGCTCCTACAGTCATGTGAGAGTACCAATAGAACAGAGCATTAACTCTACTCTAGTCATTCAATCAGGGCTATATGTTGTATGGATTATGAGTACACTGTGGTTTGTTCACATGACGCTTGCATAACCGATGCTAATTGATATGTGCAAGTAATTATGACAAACACACAACACATACATATATACACCTTTTCTAATAGATCACATTGTGAGAAAGAGGAAGGACCTGAATTGGATGGATTAAAAATAATTTGGCATGCCAATTGGTCCTTTTGTACTTTAATTTTAATACACTTTGGGCAGTAAGCCGTTCGTGTGGTAGAACCAAAGAGGAGCCAAGCGTAAAACACTTCCTGGCAGGACGACAGATATCAGAGACTGCAGAATGCCCACGATATCTCAGTCACAACAATGAATTACAACATGTCATTCTTTGTCATCAATAAGAGGCCAACAGCCATGTATATGTGAACAGACTTGAGAAAAGGGACCAATTTGCACAAATTGCCATTTTGAGTTAATGGTACTGGGTGGAAGCACAGTAGATGAGCTCTTCGTTGCTCTTTCTTGCACTTCAATAGCTGCTCCTGTTCCTGAGATACGCTTGCTCAAAGTACGAACATATGCTCAGTCAATTATGAGAAATGACCCGCAGCCCTCCCGTTATTATATCCATGAACATGGCGACGGCGTAACTATTCTTCGTGGTATTCTTCGTGGGTTTGAAGAGCAGAAAAGGACTACGGGTTTCAAACTTGGCCAGGATGTTGGGACTATACCACAGGTAAGTATGATGCAATATTCTGACTTTACCAGAAACATGACTTGTTTGCATGTTTTCGCCCATACTGACACATAGCGCAAATTGGTCCATTTTCTCAAATCAACTCACATATTGCAGGTGGTGAAAATTGCAAGGTTAAAATAATAGAGTACATGACACATTACTCAAGACAAGGTACATGCAAGCATAATGGCACATACCAAAACAGCTACAAACCTGCTGATGCTCTCTCCTTCCCCTTTCCAGGGCCAGGATTGACCTCTACATCTCCAGCCAAGACCAACAGGAGGCTGAGAAATGTAACAGATACAGCTTGGGCCAACAAGGGTAGGACCTGTGAGGAGAGAATTGTAACAAGAAGCGATGGAAATGACTACGGACAAAACATGACACTGTGCTAACAGCAGCTGCAGTGTCATTGTGCTCACTGGTATCTCATAGTTCCACTGAATAGAGAATGACTTTGAAGAACAACCACACTTCCTTCTGGCACCCTTCTTGGCTGTTTGCACTTGTGGAGCTAGCCCACCAGCTAGCACATTAATAATGATCTGGTCCATTTGGCAGCTACGAAAATAGAAAGAGTGAAATCTGTTAGCATTGAGGCTACATATCCAATGCACAATTAGTCACAAGTCTTCATCAGACCAGACCATTCTAATTCAACAAGCAATTTAATGGCACGAGTCAATTCATTAACATTGTACATACATATCACCCACACCAGTCAGCTTAATCTTCGCTACTGAAGTGCAGGATGCAGCTGTGTGTGTGTGCATGCACATCCTCCCCTACATAGTCACTCTGTTCAGGGGTAGCATTGAAAATTGTACATGATTTGTTCAAGTATAAGGGATATGTGTAAGTCAGAGCAAGACCGTGTTGGCATTCTCGCAGGAAGACATGCATGAGATTCAGCTTGCAATGTGTGGGAAAAAGAAGTTTGGAGATAAAACTGAAGGTTGAGATGAAATGGTTCAATTTTTAGTGCTAGAGCGTTCCTCACAGATGAAAGCTAAATGAGCAATATTTAAATGCATAAAGAAGTGGACCAGTAAAAGAGAACTATAAAAGAGATAATCACTGGCTTTACGCTCTATGCCAACCAGCCTTCATGCCAGTCTCAGGAGGCTGGGGGGCAGTGCACTATTGATGGCAACCAGTGAACACTCTCTCCCTGGGCAAAGACAGGTGTCTGTGGCTTCCATCTTTGTACTGTATATACGATGTCTAGCGAGGTGGGGTGATCACTAGGTGGCATCAATAGGGCTCTGGTCCCTCAGCCTCCTGAGACATTACAGTGTAGAAGTCTGGCTAGCGTAAAACCCAGTGATTACCTCTTTTGCAACCTAGCTTGGCTTGTTCATTGCAGTGGCCAACTGCAATGAACTGACTTCTCAAGAAAGACAACTGTCACTGTACAAAAAGTACAAAGTATAAAAGTGTGCTACAAGCAGAAATTACACTGCAAAATAACAGCATAAGACACCATGAATATGCATTTCACACCGGCCAAATGTGAATCAGGCATTAATATCATAATGATACCAATTACATTCAGGGGCACCAGAGCCCCTATATACTCATAAGCTTCACATTGCCGTTGCTGCAATATATACTGTAGAAGCCGCAGATGTGTTTACATTGTGAGCACGGGGAAGGGGTAATTCAACCAATCTGTTGTATCAACATCTAAAATGCTATTCAACACATTTGTGGTCTTCTAACCCAGTACAGGCAGTAGGAGGTACCCATAAGGGTAATGAAACATTGCTCCAGCCGATCCATACCTGTGACAGTCCTTGTGCATCACATAATGCATGAAACAACTTACAATGATGACGGTTAACATGACATACATTTGCCATGAGAACTGACCTCTTCCTAACTGAAATGCATGCAATGACTAGACTCAAAGGAGTGAGAGCAAACATGTACTTGGAAATGCAGTTCCTCCAATGTCGGCAGCTTGACCCTACAATTGACAGTAACAAGAACCACAAGTGCAAATTGTTTCACATATGTAATGTATATGAAGACCAGTTGGTGGCATACCATTCACTGTACCTGCTGATGCAGCTGCACTGTGACTTCTCTTGCTTTCAGCTGAACAAGAGTGCACAGCTATCGATAGAAGTGATGAAAGGACTTGGCAGATGAACAGACCAGCTGCCACAGCTTGCTGAAGGGACTTGGCAACTGGTGCAGCCATCTGTTTCAGAGCCAATTTAAACGTCTTGCAACATTTCCTGCCTAGCAAGTGATGAGATAGACTGTCCACCTTTTCAGGAATCATGTACACCTACAAGAAATAGTACATTACAGTTAGTAATAGGTCTGTTCATGACTGTTCCACAAACACTTACACTGTACAATATAATGGCCTACTTCATTATGATACTAACACTAATACTGCCATTCAATCTAAGAAGGTTCACTGTACTGTGTTGGTACTACCGTATGGCCGGAAATTTTGGCGGGGAATTTATTTTGGCAGATTGGCAGTTTTGAGAGCAATCCGCCAATATTTCTTCAGCCAAAATTTGTGCAATCATAAGTTTAACAAGCCTTGTTACGCCAGGCCTATAGATTAATCATCAGCATGGAGTTCACAACTGACAGCAGAACGAGGACACTACATTTCCAAAGAGTTTTGTACACTGGAGGTGGAAGAACAGCGCTAGGAAGCCGAGGCAATCCGAACGACGTCATATATGCGGTCGCTGTAAGGACTGACGTTGAGATTATTGCCGGTATCTTACTGTGGTAGATTTCGACAGCCTTTTCTCTGTTTCTGCATTGGAGCGGTACAATTGTGTGCGACGGGTCACAGGCTGCAGGCGAGCGTAAGCAGATCGGTCAAAAGGAGGCTTTGACAGCCTTTGTATGTTGCAGCAATAGTGCGAAAAGCTATGGATTGCAACGACAATAACCCAATTATGGTCAAACAACAGCGCGTGTACTCCTCAGAGACTCTTCAGCAATCGAGCTCTGTTCGTCCGGGTTAGCTACTTTGTTATGAATATCATTATGGCACAGGCTTTGGCAAACCGCCAAAGTAAATTCAACCAAATACAGAAATTTCAGCAATCCGCCAAAATTTCCAGCCATACGGTATTAGAAGGTTAGGGGAGGTAGGCTACCTTAGGCAGCAGTAATACTACAGTAGAAATGGTGAACACAGTACAGTCACATTTTGTCAGTCACACTACATGATATCTACCATCAAAGTGACAATGACAGCCACACTTATGCTGATAACAGGTAGAAACTAGACGTGAATGAAATGCATGTGTACAAACAATGGTGCCATGGGGTTGACAACACAGCACAGAGTACAGGGGTAATGATAAAGGAAACTGTCAGGAATTTGAGCCAATTTCTGACTAGGTTTGTAGCCGCAGAAAACACCTTGGATTGAAATCCTGCACTCCTATGCAGATGCTCTTGGCAAGAAACAACTCACTGGAGGACACAAAGGACCCTTGAAGTGATTGGAAATAATGCAAGCTAACTACAGCAAACACAATGTCAGCCATTTTTAGTCATGTGACCAATGCTCACGTTCTGTAACGTCATTACGTATATCCCCACTACCATCACCCCCACTTCCATCATTATGGTGACCAGCGTCTTAGGCTAGTTGGCGGATGCAGAATAATGTGATCACTGTACGTATACAATATTAGCAAAATTGTACACATGGTATAACAATTTAGGTAATTGTATCCCGTGTAATCATGAATATAGTCTTGGGTCCTGAATGAGGGATACACTCCAGGGTATATACATGTAAGCAACAGAGATAAGGGTTTTGATGAAGATTGAATGCTTATAATTGCTAATGACCAATCCAATACATACGTACGTTGTGGTTGAAAGGATAGATGAGGGAGAGAAAAGCCATCACTTCGCCGGTATCAAACACTGACTTACACTCTACAGTGGAGTTTCAGCCCCCTAGCCAACCTGACCTGGCAGTGACAATTCACACTTTTCACCCTATAAATCACCTAGCCAACACACAGCAGCCAAAGACCACACCATCAACCAGCACAGAATGATGACACATTCCACTGTACAACATCACAAGAATGGAGTCACACATTGACTGTAGCATACAACATATTGACATGACCACACAACAGCACATCGGCCACTCTTCCTCACCTTATCACGTATCCATATCATCACATGTAGGCACATGTTTGGCAGTGGTTCAAAGTCACCACTTCCAATACGAATTCCATAAAATGTCTGTACAACTGAGAGTGGTAGTTCAGAAAAAGTGGATAACATTAACTGCTCACATTTCATCCACCCATAAAGTAAGTGAAGAAATAACATGCATTACTCCAGATTAGGTCATTACCAAATACTATGCCAATAGCAGCAACTGAATAACAAAGTGTATGAAGATAGAGAGGTCTCTCAATAGCAGGATGGTAACATAATTATACAATCCTCAGGTCTACCCCATTCCTCCCTTCACAAACTCTTGTACATACAACACTCATTGCACCTACCTGATGCTAGCATTCCACTATCTAATATTGATGGTTTTGGAGATGTGCTGAGCTCTTCCACAGCCAACAGATATATAAAATACAGACTGAGAACAACTGTCAGTGTTAGTAAAAGGAGTAGATACAGAATGAAAACAACAATAATCTGTGTTAGTAGAAGGAGCTTCATCTGTTCTCCAATACGTCTGAGTGTGGCATCATTGAAGTAGACCAGGATGTAGGGTGTATGAGGGAGGCGGTGGACAGGTGCAGTGTACACTCTACACCGATCAGGTCTCATGGTCTACAGCAGGACAGAATGAGGGAGCAGGATTGAGACCTTACAGCTCACACTAATGCATGTCACCAATACATCTGTCTAGCTAACTGCTATCTAACAAATAGCATAGCTAACTACATGTGTAAAGAAGGTGGCACGAAACAAACAGATAACATGGCGTATACACAGACATAAGAAATGACAAAACAATGATTAACAGAGAAAGTAAGCGAGATTAGAGCCGCCACACTTCAGTAAAGGACGACGTTTGATGGGGGTAGATTCTAAGGCAGGCGATGAACGGTTGATAAACTCACCCTACCAATCAGAGTAAGTTGGAAATTCCATGAAAGACGAAGTGTATATGTTATCGCGCCGTCTTGGCATTCGAAGTGACAACACAGATTGTGGGGAAGGATCCAAAGCCACCAATAGGAATCGTGTTCACAGTAGCCAAGAGAAGTGGAGGGGAATTCGAAAATGGTGGCTATGCGACGTGATCGCATGGTTTTTATGATTTTGCTGGACTCATGCACCAGACCCCCTTTCGCATGTGGTCTGGCATCCGAGACTAAGCTGAAACTATGAATGCGTTTGTCAACAATATAGACTACTGTGGCTACATGGACATTTGAAACTGTTTTCAGTTGAGGTAGCTAGCAAGC